>DWIP01000044.1:0-11176 GCA_018248355.1 Telemiades fides | reverse complement strand
AATCGTTCTTGTATTTGTTACAGATGTCCATGGGCGGCAGTGACCACTTACCATCGGGTGGGCTGCAAGCTCGTTTGCTCCCTTTCATCTATAAAAAAAAACTTAATAAATAAAATATGTCGAAAATGTCTAAAATTAATTACTGAAAAGTAAAGACCATAATTTATACGATTTTAAGACATATAAGAATCATAGTGCCATACTATGTCACACTGCTATCACCATGTGCCAAAAAGCATAGCAATCAATAAAAATATTTGTGTTTTTCAGCAATTCTCAAACGAAACCCAATGAGGATACTACTCAGTCAACATCTGATGAGGAATCTGAGCCTGAATCTGATGTGGAACTTGATATGGAAGGTTTGTCATTAATTGCATAATTAATTAATAATGTAAACATTTTTTAACAATCTATTTTGAATTAATAAAATGTCATGCCATACCATATTAAACATTAGAAAATGTTCATACCTGATTATAATAACAAACTTTTTTTTCGATTCAATCACAATTTGCATATGACTGGTATGTGACAAAAATTGGTGTGGCATTGATGTCTCTATATTAGACAGCAATGGAGGTTCTATAGGATATAATATGTATAGGAGATTTTGTGTGCTGCATTCATAGGTGATGAAATTATGAGCATTAGAAAGTAGTTGAAGTCACCCTCCATTCATCACCTAGATAATTAATATAAATGTAGTATTTTGCTGTTCCTGTAAATATTATTTATAAGAATTATGTCTCCATACACATCCTATGATAATTATGTTGAAAATTAAATTTTGCTATAGAAAGCAATAATATACCAATCTACATTTTCTGTATATTTTTTGTGGTCTCATCTCTATGACTGTTATGTTTTCAGGTGTCATAGAGAGTGTTCCGTTAGAAGGTACCCAGGAAATGGGTGATCAAGATAAGGAACCGACTGATGAAGAAAGAGATCAATCAGATGAGAAACGTTCTGAAGCTATGATGGCTTTTTCAGAGCAAGAATTTGATAAAGCCATTGCTTTGTATACTGAGGCAATAAAACTTAATCCTCAGAGTGCTTTGTTATTTGCTAAAAGAGGCCAGGTGAGTGCTTTGAATCATATCTTATCACAGGTTCTTTGTTATATAAACTTTCACAGTTTGTGCGTTATATACACTTGGAAGGTTTGCATCCAGATTTATATTAGATGCAGAGAAGTTTTAGTCATAGTCACTAAACTTAACTGTAACAAGCAAAGTAAAAGCCCGTTGACTGCTAATTATAAAATGATACACTGCATTTTTTATAGCATAATGATAGGTTACAGTCCACCTGATGTTATGTGGTCACTGTCGTCCATGGTATGGGCGTCTATGACTAATACAAGTACGATTAATCATACATGCAATTTACCACAGATGCGTTGGTACCCTTGAGGACTAAGATATTCGCCTCGACTGGAAGTATAGTCGGCATTCACATCCACTCTCCAAAACCGAAACTCAAAAATTTCCTCATGGAGGATTATGTGCATGGCAGTGGTACCTCCACCTATTTAACCATTTTTTCTTGTGTACCATTTTTCGAAGAACATTATCATGCAACATTATAGAAACCTTATAATTATTTAAATTTTCAGGTTTATCTGAAACAAAACAAACTAGATGCGTGTATCAAGGACTGCACTCGTGCCTTGGAACTCAACTGCGATAGTGCTGCGGGATACAAGTTTAGAGGTCGTGCTTATAGGTAAACAAAAATAGTGTATTAAACATTTATTTTGTTACAAAGTTAGACAGCTAAAAAATAATGTATTACATCACTTACTTCTCTGTCATTTTATAGATGATAAATCATTGTTGTAAATCAATATGATAACAATAATTAAAATAATTTGATAGGTTGCTAGGAAAATTCGAAGAGGCATCTCATGACCTCTGCGAATCCCTCAAGATCGACTATGACGACCAGGCTAACGAGTGGCTCGCTGAAATCAAACCGAATGCGGAGAAACTCCGTCAGCACAGGCTGAGCGTGCAACGTAAAAAGGAGGAGAAAGAGGTAACATTTAGTTTGTATGATAATTAAATTATACATATAATTCTCATTATCACAACCCATTGTTGTCCCTCTGTTGGGCTCAGATCTACTCTCACAATGAGAAGGATATAGGCGATAGTCTACCACGTTGGATTTTTGTTGAGATTTTTTTGACTATCTCTTAGATGTATAGTTTCCTCACGATGTTAGTATTATTACTTTATTGTTTTAGTTTAATGTAGCAATAGTATAAAATTCGATGAGACCAGAGACCGCTTACAATTTACCTACATTGCATGTTCATTTGAACGAATGATACTCGTCAAACTCGTGAAAGCTAATTTTAGCCTTTGTTTATATTAAAGGCATCTTTGAGAATTTAAACAATGTATATATGGCATTTTTGCATTTGTTTATAAAGAATTTGTATTTCCGTCACGAAGACATAGTTGCCGTTCACACTTAAATGTATTGTATACCAGGCGATCATCTTATTTGTAGCTTTGAATCGGCCTAACGTGTTCTTGTAACAGATGACATAGACAACCATTATGTCGACTATACTCATTTGCTACTTTGACGCAAAATGTTACTTACTACTTCAATGACCATCAGAACTATCAGAAGTAAAAAATGGCTACAGATAGATACATTGATATCCCTGAGGACTAAGATATTCGCCTCGTATATTTGCAATATAGCCGAGGATGGCAATGGTACCTCTCCAGTCTAAATTGACTTCTACCATCTGGAAAACAAAAGAAGTGATACAAGTGAAGGCAAGGGAAACAATGTTTTTTCCTTGTTGTATTTGCAATTGGTCGGAGGACCATAAGCGGATGTGTTGAGTGAGTAGTTGGCGTGGAGAGACTCCAGAGACCTTCGTCCCTAGGTCTCACAAAGCGACATTTCTTTTGAGCCTCCTGGTCTTGTCGCTATTGTCCAGAAGCCCAGAGGCGAGGGTATTCGGGTGTTTGCGCTTCCTCCTTCCTTCTCAGTTTTGGCAAACAATGGTGCGTTGGACACTGCCCTTAATATATTGTTTTGTACTCGTTGTAGGTATGAGATATTGGTGTTGCTAGCACTGCTCCATAACTGGATGCCACATGTCCATATCGGCTTTATAATTGTGTTGTAGATCAGCAGCTTATTATAAATAGACAATATCGAGTTTCTGCCAATGAGCCAGTACAGGGTTTTGAATTTCTTGTTGAATTTGTCTGATGTGTTGTTTCCTTGTCAAGCGCCTGTCCAATATGAAGCCAAGATATTTTACTTGTTTCACATAGGGCAGTACGTCATTTCCGATTTTAACTGGAGGGCAGTCACCCCTGCGCAATGTGAAAGTTATATGGTTTGATTTTTGGGCGCTGACTTGGATACGCCACTTTTTCAGCCAGACTTGTACCTCAGAAAGAACGTGCTGCAGCTTGTCACTAGCAATTGCAGGGTCGTCGTCTGTTGATATATATGCAATATCGTCCGCATATGTTGCTGTGGTGACATCGTTGTGGGTGGGCAAATCTGTTGTGTATATATTATACAGTACTGGGCCGAGTACTGATCCCTGAGGTACTCCTGCCTCGATTTTGTAGAGAGTAGATCTGGCATCACCTTGTTTAACCAAAAAGTAACGATCTGAGAGGTATGATTGTAGGATGAGGAATACTGAGTGGGGCAGTCTCAGTTTAATTTTATATAAGAGGCCTTTATGCCACACTTTGTCAAAAGCCTGCTGTATGTCAAGGAAGGCTGCTGAGCAGTACTTTTTACGTTCGAAGCCCTGTCTTATGAAGTCGTAGACCCGATGGACCTGTTCAGTTGTTGCATGTGACTCTCGAAAGCCAAATTGGTGATTTGGGATTATATTAGCTTCATCTAGTAATGGTTTAAGGCGCGAGAGGAATAGTCGTTCCCACAGCTTCGATAGTACAGGGGTAAGACTGATTGGTCGGTAAGATGTAACGAGATGCCCTGGTTTGCCTGGCTTGTGAATCATAATTATCTCTGACGTTTTCCATAGCATGGGGAAGTAAGATGTTCTAAGGATAGCGTTGAAAAGCATTGTTAAGAAAGTAATACATTTGCGAGATAATTCCTTTAGTGTCCTTGGAGTAATTAGATCAAAGCCTGGTGCCTTTTTAGAGTCTAGAGTTTTTATCACTTTCCTTATTTCTTGTGGTGTGGTTGGTGTTAGTGGTAGGCACATTTGTAACTCCTGCATCAGGACCTCGCTTATATCGGAATCATCGCATGGGACATCAGCATCGTTAGGCTTAAATACCTCTGCCAAATGTGCAGAAAACACCTCAGCCTTCTCAGCATCGGTTTTTGCCCATTTTTGATCCGCGGACTGGATTGGTGGGTATGACACCTGGGGGTGATTAAGATTCTTCGTTGCTTTCCAAAGTGAACACTCACCTCGACCAGAAGGAGAGAGCGAGTCAATCGTTTTTCTATATGTGGTGTTAAAGCAATCTTGGAGTGCTGATTTGAGACCCTTGGCTGCCTTGTGGTACCTGGTTTTATCCACCGGATTTCGTGACTGATGCCAGAGTTTCCTAAGTCTACGTTTCTCGAGAATCTTGTCCTTGATTTCACGTGGGAGCGATTGATTCACAGATCTGGGATCAATGTGAGGAGTATTAGACCAGGCAGCTACCTGGATCAGGTTGGTGATGTAGAGGCAGGCGTCTTCAACCTCTTCTGGAGTTTTGAGCGCCACCTTAAGTGCAATGTGGTTGTCTAAATAGTTTCTAAAGCCATCCCAGTCTGTTTTGAAGTTGTGCAGTGTTAGTGGGCGTTCATGACAAAGTGTGGCTGTGCTTAAGCTTAGGACTACAGGGGTATGGTCCGAGGATCCTTCCAGAAGAGATTCAATGCTTGTGTGCAGTTTGTTTATGCCTCGGGTCACAAAGAAGTCCAGTAGATCAGGTAGTCTTGCTGGGTCCGAGGGCCAGTAGGTAGGGTCTCCCGATGACATTGGTTGCAGATGATTTTTGTCTATAGATAGTTTTAGCTCTCTGCCTCTAGTGACTGTGCAGCGTGACCCCCAGAAGGTGTTTTTTGCGTTCCAATCCCCACCAGCAACGAAGCGGCTGCCCAGAGTTTTAAAGAAATCGGTGAACAGACTTTCGGTGATTTTGTGCTTAGGAGGGCAGTAGACTGCTGAATAGTCAATAGATCCTGCACGGTCTTCCACACGAACAGTGGTAGCCTGGATGTGAGCTGTAGAATAGGATGGCATTGGTGAATGCTTAATACGGGATGCGATTACGATGGCCGTTCCTGCGTGTGCTCCACCATCAGGATGGGGGGTGAGGTAAGTGTTGTATCCTTGAATGTTAAAGGAACTATGGCTTGTTGCATGAGATTCTGATATTAGGGCTATGTCTATATTGTTTAAGTTCATTATGATCCCAAGCTCTTGTATGTTGCCTGCCATACCATTCATGTTCCATGTCGCTACTCTTAGCAAAGTCATTACGGAGCCAACTTGGTTATGACTATCGTGAGCAGATTTATAAGGCTCGCGATTTGTTCTGTTAGCTTATCCAGCTTCTGGCTTTGTTTAATTAATATCTGTTCCAACTGAGGAACTTGTTGTATGTCAATACTCGCTGATGGTTGTCTAGTTTGTTTTGTAACTTCAGAGTACAAAGCTCTGAAGTGTTGTGTTGCGTTTTGTGGTTCTTGCTCGGTAGCTTCAGTTGTTATAGAGACAGTAGGGTGATTGTCTATCTTTTCAGTAGAAATGAGGGCAGAGGGCTTACTTTGTCTCATCGCATTGCGATTGGTTTTCCTTGCAAGAATCTCTTTATAGACCTGACAGCCCTTGTAGTTTGCTGGGTGGTCACAGGAGCATAAAGCACACTTGGCAGGAGTGTTTCTGTCTTTCTTGGAGCAGTCAGAAGTTTTGTGATTATCCCCGCATTTTACACACCTAAAAGGACGCGTGCAGTTGTTTTTAGTGTGCCCATATTGTTGACACCTTTGGCATTGCGGTATCGTTGTTGATCTACGGGGATGTTCTATTTTGACTATTTGGTTGAATATGTATTTTATGTCATTAGCTAGTTTGTTATTTGCATCTGGTTCCATGTTCACGAAAAATGTCGATGTGGGTAGTTTTTCCGGTCCATACCGCGAATTAATTATTTCACCCCGAATTTTGTTTCCCGTTTTCTCTATTGCCTGCTTTATAGCTTCATGAGGGGTGGTATGGTGTAGATTTTTTATAACTATACGATAAGGTCTGGTGTCTTTCCTGGAAAATGTATGTCCTATTAAACCCTTTTGTCTTACTAGGTTTATAACCTTCTGGTAATTGTTTGCAGTATCGACCATCACGCGAAGAAGGTTTTTGTTGATAATTTTAACACGAAAACTGTCCACGGTAATAACTGATTCTATCAGTTTAGCCAATTCATTCATGTCTTGTATGCCATACAACATTATGGGTGGTGGCTTGTTGGGTTGTTGGGGCCGACTAGGGAGTGCATCTGGTGCATCTAGCGTTAAGCCATCGAAGCTATTAACATTACTAGTGTTTGTCGGTTTTGCTGGAGAGTCTTCAAGAATTTTGCGCTTCTTGGTTGTAGGAATATTTTGCCAATGCGGGGGTTGTGGCATAGCAGGTTCCTCGGTCTGGCAAGGTGCAGTGTTTATTACATTGGTCTCGGTGGATGATATTGTTGGCATATCAGAAAGGGAAGAAGACCTTGGTCTTGTTTCGAATAATCCTTTATGGAAGATTTGCTGGGTGTAGGTTTTTGTTTGTGTTGTTGAGGTTGTGGTTTGGGTAGTAGAAATTGGATTCATAGCTGTTCCCACGAGTAGGGTCGATATAAATGGTCACTTGCAGGGTGACGCCCATTCCTGCAAGAAGGCACTATTCAATGATGTTTGCCAGGTCCATCAAGGTTGGCGCTAGTGACTGGATCCCCTCAGCCATTCATCCGTTTGGCGCGGTCTCCACCGTCGGATTGGGGTAATTTATTATAGAGGTTGTCTTCCTCTTAACCCAGGCGGTTAAGCCAAGGTCCCCGGCCTAAGTTGCCAAAGGTTACGGGTTGTGGTGGTCATTTCCTACCTCCAACAAGAGTGGGCTTGTTAGGCCCACTGGGTCAGGTTTGTTAACCGCCGCCTGAGACTCGGCGTTGATGATCGTTTGGCACCACCCAGAGAGCACGTGTAGGGTTGTTTAAGGTAATTCCTACGGACGCGATCATCTCCACTCTCCGAATTCTTTTCACTTCCATTGATTGTAAAAAAAAACGAATATAAATCCAATCAAATGCAAATAAATAAATAATTCATATTTGCATTGACCCAATATAAATATTTGTATGTGTCCAATATTATAATTTTAATGACATTTCTAAACACAATTTTCTACATAAGACTCCGCATAGTTATATCTGGACAAAATTAATGAAATGCCCATGTTGAATTGGAAGTAAAGAACATTAAACTTCTATCTATAATTGATATTATAGGTATTAGTAAGCAGATAATGACTAATGGTATTAAAGAAAACTAAATCAAAATGTATTATGCATACCACTCGGTTAATATTTAAGTTGGAAAAAGTAAAGAGTTTATCATTCATCGTTAAAATTTGCATCTTATTGGTCTTTCAATGTGTAAGAACTTTTCCCTATCAAATCATACTAGTGGCTGCTTGGCTCCTCTAGAAATTTGTAATGTATTTTGGAGAAAATAGAGCCATTTTCTTGGACCAAAGGTATTCTGCCTTTTAAGCTGTAACTAATCATACACACTTGCAAAATTTCTTTTGTAGTAATTATAAAGTATCTATGAAAATATTTATTTAACATTGAAATATAAAAAAGCGAATATTCCATGAACCTGCTCTAGCAAGTTATTGAATTTTTACATTAATTACATTCATTCTGTAAATAATTATAATAGTTTTGTTTACAATTACACAAACCTTTTTTTCAGTAAATCAAGCAGCCAATGCCATTATGTCCATAACAAGTGAGGATCAAACAGAATCAACTCCTCTACAAAATACACCACAACCTCAACCCTCAAAGAAAAATGGTCGTCCAGTGACAAAAAAATCACCTATGAATAACCAAAATAAGGTTCCGTCAACATCGTCTGAACCTACAAATGCAAACCAAACTGCAAATCAATCCTATGCTAGTATTTCTTCACAGAATAAGGGTGCAATTCCAAAGCAACCACAAAAATTTTCTCAAGCTGTATCTAAAAGGAGCTTGAATGTGTGCAATCTCTGGACTGACCAAATAAAGCGCATTGTAACATATCATAACCAAGGTATAAGGACATTGATAATCATGAGGGGAGCTCCTGGTAGTGGAAAGACATATCTGGCACAACAGATATTGGAAACGACTGTAGGCCCACAAGTTGAACAGCAGCATATATTTAGTACAGATGATTATTTTATGACTAGAGGAATTTATAGATATAATAAAAGTATGTTACCACATGCACATGTATGGAATCAAACAAGAGCTTTTGCTGCATTAAATAAGGGGCTTAGCCCTGTTATAATAGACAATACAAATGTGGATTATTGGGAGATTGAACCATATGCAAAAGCTGGTGTTTGTAATGGCTATTTTTTAGAAGTGGTTGAGCCTAATAATCCTTGGTCAAGAAAGTTGCATCAGCTCGCATCACGAAACACTCACGGAGTTCCTCCAGGAGCTATTAAAAGAATGATAGATACTGTATCTACTGTTCAAATATCATCTGTTAGTTTAATGAAAAACTTACACTTAACTTACCCTAAAAATATGCAACCACCGGTTTTGAGATGTTCTCCCCCATTTGTTGCTGTTAATAAGGATAATTATCAGATTGAAACAGTAACAGAAGTACTTAAAACTGAATCAAACAAAATATTTCCCCAATGTTCTAAAATGGAAAGTGAGGCTAGGATACAGATACAAGAAAGGGGCACAGACAAATTTGAGCCAAGGCAATCTTCACAGCAAAATTTTAAAGATGATCATCTAAAAGACCACAATGCCATATGCATACCTACACAAATTCATAATGTTGAAAAAGTAAAAATAAATAGCGAGCAAGCAATTAAAGTGGAAGTTTCCAAAGAGCTTGAAACACGTGATGAACGTGAACAAAATTTAGACATTAAAGAGGAACAAGTTCTAACCGACAAGGTAGAAAATCTTACCATCACTAATGAAGAAAGTGAAAGATTATTATCTGAATATAAGATCCATGATGAATTTAAAACAAGCACTGACGAAAACCAACAAACTAATAATGAATCTGATAAATTAAACCATCTTGATAATAGTATTACTCAAGCACCAGAAGACAATATTGAAGATGAATTCGTTTTGATCGATAATGGAAACCCACAAGCAGGATATGGTACTGATATAAGAGAAGAACAAGTCAATATTGAGAAACAGTTAGAGGATTTTCAAAAAATTGAAAGTGAGTGGGATAATGGAGAAGCATGGGAAGAAGATGGTGAAAGAATATCAACTGCAACTGAATCAAAAACAATTAATGAAGCCAAACCACCTAGGAAGAGGAAACCTCAAGATAAGGATGATTCTTTATCAATTTACACTGATGATAATGATTGGAAAAAAATAAGCATGTTTATGCCATCCTGGACTGATAATGATAACCTGAGTCTAGAACCTTCTAAATACATAGTTGACACAAGATCTATAGAAACATGTATGGAGATCGGGGACACGGAAATTTTGAATACTAAATACAAAATAATATCTGCTCTAGCAAGAGATATAAACCTTAATTATATACCTGACTGTAATGAAAAAATACCTGAAAACCGTATGCTTGATAAAAGTAGTATGACTACTGAACCCATATCTATAGTAGGGGCTCATAGGTGTAAAAATGAGGAGAAGCATTTTATTCGCTTTAGAAATATGTTTAAAAATTTGAATAAGGATGATCTTAAAGATATTTTTGATAAATGTTGTGGTGATGTCAACTGGGCAGTGAGCATTGTTTTAGATGACATGGCCAATAAGGAAATAAAATGCATCGCAGAAGATGAATATTCAGATACAGAAGAAGAAAATGATGAACCGTGCGAATGCACGGCACATTACGATATTATTCCAGATACTACACCAACTGTTACAGCAGGTAGAGTGGATGAGTATTTCCCTGATGCTATGCCTAGTACATCCAGTGGCAATGAATCCTTTAGTCTTATCAGAAAACAGAAGAAAGATTCTCCGTTATCAGATACTTCACTCGCCCTCAAACGGCAAATAGAACAAAATATTGTTATATCTGACCAATTTTATTCTCAAGAATGCTTAAAAGTTAGAAAGTTGCGACGCGGAGAATTAGACGGCGATGTCAGCAAAAGTCAAATTGATATAGCAAATGGAATACAAAATAATAATTCAGATAATACACAAATATATAACATTGATGAATTAAACAGAGAAACGGGTGATAAAGACAGCGCGCTAAGTACTTTTGATGTTGTTGATACCGAATGTGACAGTGATGACGAGTCAGGTGTAATGTTTAATGAAGTCGAGAAGACAGTAAATATTAATTTAGGACGAGAGTTCTTGAATCAATTGGACACACTTTTTGGAAGGGGAGATATGGTTTATTCTGAAAATATTGAACCAAGAATTAATATGCCTCTTTCTATATTAAATGAAATAAATGCCTTATGGATGGAGTCACTCATGTATCAACTAGAAGCTGAATCCAAGTGTCATGAGGAAATGATTAAACAAGATGAGCAATTGGCAAGGTCAGTGATATTTATGATTGTTTGAATATTTCGATTTTTTTTTGTCAGTCTCAGTACATGATAACTTTAAAATAGGATAATGTAGTAAAAGATAGTAATTACCAACTAACCTAATAATGCAGAGCAGTCGCCACTTTTGTAACTCTATCCAAAGTACATAGTAATAGATAAGTCCTAATATCAGGACCAACATATGGTATAAAATCGGTGTTTCAATTTATTTTGTCCTTGTCCTTTTCTGAAATCTGTTCAATTAATATTTTTTCAAATAAAGTCAAATCATTTATTGCAAAATTATTAGTATTTAAAAGGTCTTATAGTTATCGTTCATATTAAATGTTCTCAGTATCGCCTCATTTACCGTGCAAA
>DWIP01000043.1:0-11260 GCA_018248355.1 Telemiades fides | reverse complement strand
TCACCGGGGAAGTACCACCGCCACCCTCATGGAGGATTGTGAGGGTGACGGTGGTACCTTCCCGATCCAACTATACGAGTACTACCACTTGGCAAGACGTTACGTTTTTACGTTACAAGTTTACCTAAATATGGCTGGTAATCATGCCTCTCCAAATGAAATCGCAGTAATTGCTACATGGAGGATTATGAGTAGGCTATGATCGATCGACTATTCCTCGATCGACTTTATTTTTCCGTAGAATTTGGGTTTCTACCATCTTGTATTATAGAGCAAGAAACTAAGCCACTAGAAGATTATGATAGCATTAGCATTAGAAATACATTAGCAAGGATGAAATTTCAAAAGACGAACTCCAAAACAAATATATAAAAAGAAATATAATCGGATCTGAATTAAGTTACAAGATACGTCTTAAGCCAAAACCGCGGGCGTAACAAAACCGTGGAAATATTAACTTTCAGAAGAGATAAGGAAGTTCTGATCCTATCCGTTTTTCCTACTCCAACCGCGATGACAGCCGCGGATATTCAAATCTGTTTAATCCGGATTACCGGTTTTTTGGACAGAGAGTCACACATAAAGCGATAAAATATTTATTCGCTCGATAAATAAGTGTACTCGTTTTTAGGGTTAGAAGACAGTCACATGTTTGAGAGGTCCTATCTCTATTTTTACTGCTTTTCTCTTATATCGTGGAAGTTCTGTCGCCGTTTCCGTTTCCGTTCGTTAAATAATTATTACTCGATCAGGGACAAGTCAAAGGAAGGGTATGCTTTTAGAAGTCTCTATATACATAATTGTCTGTGTATTAAAATATTCGGTTAGAAAACTAATGTAAATAATTGTGTTTTTCATAAACGGTTAATTGAAGGTATTAATGGATCGCTAACTATAATCCGGTTTACATAGGCTTCACATTCACATAGGTCCTTTTATTTTTTTATTAATATACGCATATAAATGAATCGATCAATAAATTGATTTATGTTAGTCATGAATAACACACACACACACACACACACACACACACACATACACACACACACATACACACACACACATACACACACACACACACACATGTACACGTACTCACAAACACATTCACACACTCATAAGATAAATATTCATATATTCATACTTTTATTCACATATTCATACCTAATACCTTCATTTCAATGTATTGTCTTGGTGGATGAGCGGGGTACCCAGTAACACAGGTCTTCCACCTAGTACAGGGGCCCTTGCGAACTGTTTGTAATTGTATCTTTGAAATGAATAAAGTATTTTTGATTTTGATTTTGATTTTTTGATTATTGTCGCGTCAACACTCACAAGTCGTGTAAGGCTCGGCGCGAACGGGCCACCGCCCACAGCGACCGGTGGCCAGCGACAGCCACTTACCATATATTTTCATACATTTTGTATAGACTTAGACGCGCCGCACACGCGTAACCGGTGGCGAACACTCGCTACTGCAGTGTCATCGACTCGCCACCGGTGTTCGCTACGGGCCACTCAAGATGCTGACCCCCGCCACTGTCGAACCGTTCCACCCCCCGCGCAATTAACCGTTTGAACGGTCTGCGTATCACACGCGTCACCATGGAGCATGACGCCTCAATGGATATTGATACATTCTTTTCGAAAAACCCATTCAAGCCCCGCTATTTGGGACTTAAAAAGTAAAAGACTGGTATTATGCCTAATACGGCATACCAGATCATTTGTCCTAATACGGCATAATACCAATCCATTTTGTAACACCCAACAGCAGTTCTTGAAATATAGTCAAACTCATTCGAAAATGTCCAAGAAACTTTTTTGGATATCTTTGTAAGTAGATTATCAAAATGCACCCAATATCCCCCGTCTCCAAGACGTCGTGTACGTCGTTTGTGTACTAACATTTAACAACACGAGCAAACTTTCCGTGTCAGAGTCCAATGTCCATCGTATTCGTAAGACTGCGCAGCAGAGAGCGGGTTTTAAAAACTGGCGGCTTCTGAAAATCGGTGGCGGTCTCCCGCTTGACACTATTATTGCAAAAGAATCGATATTTTCAATAACTACACTATAAAATTTACTAAAACTCAGCGAAATAAAAGCTGTGATAATTATTGTCAACGTGATATCAGTGTTAAAACTTTCGAGAAGCTACTGTATAAAATTTGTCATTGATTATGTGCGACACCTCATGGACACCTCCGAGTTCACTTTCCTAGAGGAGCTAGAGGTTTTTGAAACATTCTGGTTGATGTAGTTAACTGGGGCATATTCATAAATCGATTATTCTTGGTTTTAAGAATATGGTGAAGTTATTAAATGTATAAGGATTCACGTTGGACTTAAATACGATTAAATACAAGGACGCAGATCCTTTATCTATGACACACAATATCATATTGTCACAGACCTCACTTTTTGTAGGATTTAAAATAAGTGCTAAATTAGAACTTTAGAGAAAAATTAAAACAATTATATATAGTTTTAAAATTTATTGATTAGAGACATTCACACATCAACATTCGAATTTCAAAAGAGAAAATATACAGAAATAAACGTCCACGTTAAAATTACAAAAAATAAACTAAATATAATCCAATTTAAATTTAATATTTAAATATTTTTACTTGAATACAAATTTAGAATTATACAAGCTTTTGAGCAAGCACTTTAGTTCGAATTGGCACCTCTGCACTATTTTCAATATGAATTGGCGAATCAAATTATTGAATTGACAGAACCGATTGTTGTATCATCCTAGATTCCATAAATATTTTTAATTCATAAATCTATTCTAGAAAAATTCATCTAAATACTATGAAATATTTCAAATTGATTACTTACTTAAATATATTGCAAGCATATATAATATAGTAAACTTAATTAAATATGTAGGAAACTGCAATATATACTTCCTTTTAATAATACTATTGTTTTATTTGCGGTTCCTTGACCTTCAAGTATATTAGGCACATATGGTCACACTTGGGCCACATCACTTCATTGATGTAGGGAGATCAGGGTAACTTAGCTGCCACATCAGTTCTGTCAGTTCACTGTTCACTTAAGAACAACAGTATTTCAAGCTTGGGGATACAAATGCAAACACCAGGACAAACATTTTATTACTACTTGATATGGAATGTCTCATTAATGTTTACTGCTAATATACTGGAGCGATAATCCCCCAATCATGCAGATGTGTCACTTCAAATTTCATAAAAAATGTATAAAATTACAAAATGTTACAAAATCATAGCATTGGACGAGATTATCATAGAAAAATGACACAATTGTATAATAATATCAAACCTTATATATATGCATGTAGGTATCGATCAACTAATTGTATGTATGAGGTGGATCCAATATACTAAGAGCAGCATTATCACACTGCAGACACTAACTTGTTACAAAGTCACTACACGACTAAACGATATATAATTAATTGTATGTTTGTATATGCATAAAATTGTATAGAGTAATCAAAAACTTGGCCACTGAATAATTAGTCCAATTTTCATTACAACCGCGTTTGCCTCCGGGCGCAGCTGACGACATATCCTAAATTTATTGAAAGATATCTCACTAAGTTATAAAGAGCATAATATATTTATACTTTAAATGAATTTAGACATTAGGCTTAATTACTCCAGAGAACTCTGAAAACCAAACTAAATTTATACAACTTATTAATAATATTCTAGCAGAATAATAACGTAAGTGCATAAATATAAAACACTCAAGGATAAAAAAAATCATTCTGCTTTACCTCATCATAACAATATACAAGGTAATTTTCATGTTCAATTTGACACGCAACTGAATTTATAGAATAAACTTCATGAAAACTTGATGAGAATCATATATACATAATAGTGTCACAAACTTCTTAAACTATAATATTTTACTTCGAGTGGTATACATTTTAAATTATCAAGACTGAAATTGTCTTTTAATGTTGATAGCTTTGTTATAAAAAGCCATAACATAAATCTTGAGCCGAATGCATGTGGCTGGCATATGTATAATACTATACAACAAACATATTATTTAACACATAGCCCCTCGCATCCATTTCATATCCGAGACTCTCGACTCCCGTTTACTACCGAATTGGAAATGCTTCGTCTTAATACAGTAAGTTATTATCATCAACCGTTACACCATAATTATTTCAATAAAGACATATTGATGCTAATGAAAAAACATGACATTTGTTAGGTTCTCACAAAAAAATTGTGGTGATTTTGTATCAAATATAATATTATGTTAATGTAACGCAAACTATTTATTTAGGAGCGAGTCAATAACTAATACCCCTGTAATAATGGCACCAACTTATCGCACCGTATACTGCCTACATAACTTTGTTATTGTATATAAAATTATAAAAAAAATCGTCCCTAGCGAATTAAAATGTATAAAATCTTAATTTTACAGAAGCAAAGCACGCTAAACTTAAACTATAAAATCATTCTATATAAAGGTCACATTTTAAACTGAAATCCACATCTTTGATAATATAAAATGAAGATCGAACTTAGTTCGATATCACACCACAGTTCTAATTAGAAATAAATTAAAGGCTCACTTTTAAACACGCGTCGTGTGGATGTTGTAGTGTGACGGTTGACGTGTGCACTTTAGTTGGCCACCGCGACGTCGCTCGTGGTCTCCTGGAATTTGCACAATACACCGTGTAACTTCGCTGGATACTACATTTCAAAACAAATTTACGTATGTAAATATTAACGAAAGTTTATTACCATTTCAGTATTAAATTCTGGTACAGCTGGGACTTCAGGAATCAAATCAGCAATAATGTCGGTCTTAAGAATTTCCTGGAAATTAGCAAACGCATGGTTTGGATAAGTGTAATATTTCTATTGTATTATTGTATGTACGTGACAAATGAGTAATGAGATAATTAACAACAAAAAATCTACTTGATGATTTTTATTATTAGCCACTTTAAAGTCTTGTTAATAATACCAAGAAATTAAACTATTTATGTAACAAAACATCCTATCTCTAATGTTAAAATGCAAACACACAAAAATTAGTTATTACATTGGCAAAATTAACAAGATACTTAGATTTCTGAGAAATTTGATGAACCTGGAAAATGAAAAATTAAGGAAATAATAATGCTTATTCAACATTTTAATCTAGATGTGTTAGCACTAAAGCAAATCGTTCCGCGCTGTTTTCATGCTGATGTATCTACAAATAGGAAGCGAGTCAAAGGAAAGAGGAGATGAAAAGGAAAGGAGAGCAGCCGAAAGCCACCACAATATCAAGACTGTCGGATGTGTATCGGATAGATAACGCTCCATGTCTTCCTGTTATTGACGGTTCACACATGCTGGTACAGAAATACACATGAAACTAATTACGATAAATTGTTAACGGGGTTTCAAAACGCTCCTTAAAATACGATACTAATCTTCTACAAGAGCAAGACTGTCCGGGCAGTAATCACCTGTGGGATGTCTGGCTCGGGGGTAGCGCGCGGCGACGCTTCGGATTCGGAACGGCAGAGCTCGCTCGGCGGCGGCGGGAATGACTCGGAGCCGTCGCCCTGCGCCAGCGCCTCGTTCGCTTCCGACAACGACGGCGGCATGGAGTCTTCGGGCGTCGACGCTACTTTGCCCACTTCGCCGTTACCTTCGTCTGTGGGACATGTCAGTGGGGTATTTTCACCGTTGGTAATGACTTCCGTGTCTTCGACGTCACCATTGCAACCCGTTGTCTCCTTCGTGTGTTCCATTGCATTTTTTGTTTTGTTTTTTATATTTTCCATTTCGGTGTCGTCGTTGCTTTTGATGCTGGTTGAATCGATATGTTCAGAATTAATGACAATCGTAGGCGATTCGAAAATTATATCAGAGCTATCGTGTACTTCGGTTTCTATGTCCTCAGCATCATTCTGTGTAGTGACATCCTCATCGATTGCAGATGGTAATGGTGACCCCGTATTCTCTCTCTCTGGTTCCGATGTGTCTCCCACAGGTTCGGAAGAAGTTTCTTCCGTAATGGTTACAGTTATCTCAGATTCCATTACGTTGGACTCTTGATTTATAGCATCTTGATCAGCAATAATTTTAGGTTCAATAGACAGGTCAACTTCAGGAATTTCAACTGGAGATTCGTTTGAGATTTCAACAGGTAATTCATTAAAAATTTCTACTGATACTTCATTTGAAATTTCATTAAGTACTTCTTTTGAAACTTCATTCAGTACTTCATTTGGTACTTCTTCTGAAATTTCATTCGATATTTCATTTGAAATTTCATTGGAAATTTTAATTACAGTTTCCTTTGTGATATCCTTACTAGCTGGTTCAATTTCTTGGATTTCTGAGATATCCGCATTGGTAGGTGGTTCGGACAATGCGTCATTGATTGTATTTTCAATAGATGTATTTTTTTGTTCTTCTGGTTCAGTATCAATTGGATTTAAAGGTTGGACTTCCGCAGCTTCTTTGGAAGGTGAAAGTTCAGGAGGGACTAATGCGGCATCGGGTAGGGTATTTTGAATTTCATTTGAATCTTTTTCAATTGTGTCATCTGCTTTAGTGATTGTGTCTGTAGTAGGGGTTATTGGTGCCATGTTTGTGGTAATATCAGCAGTTTTAGCAAGTGAAGCATCTGTCAGTTCTGGTGCCATAGTGGTAGCGGCAAAGGAAGCCACTGATGAGGGAGGAGGATTTGCAGGTAGGGGTGGAGGCGTAGGTTCTATCAAAGGCATTTCAACACAAACCTCTTTTTTAACAGGAATTTCAGTTGCAGGGACGGTTTCTGGCGTTTCTACAGTGGTTTCCTCAGGTTTGCTTGGTTCAGTTTGTTCAACTTCAGGTGTGTCAATTTTGGGTTCATCTAAGGACAGTCCATTAACAGGCAGTTGTTCTGGCAGTGTCTCAGTTTCAGTTTTAACATCTGGCCTGCCATTTTCTGGACTTTCGTTAGCAGGTTCTTCAGCAGCAGGGGATTCTACTTTGGGAGTGTCAGGAGTGCTACTACCGTTCGTAATAGGTTCAGTTACGGGAGTTTCGGGAGTCTTTTCCTCTTTAACTTCAGTCTCGGGTTTTGCTTCTTCAGCCACTTCATTCACTTCAGTTTCAGGAGTTGATTCAGCCACCTGTAAAATTTATTCACATTGAAAAAAATCTAACACGAAACAAAGAAATGCAATCAATCTCTAAAATCACTGCCAGAATCACTAAACCAACACAAACACGTAAAATACCTTATCGTCAGCCATATTGACAAATATACAATACTAGTGTACGTTATAAGAATTCAGAGTAAAGACTGAGGGGAGACCCACTCGTACGTTGTAATTTATAGTATAAATTTTGTAACGGAAGATTGACTCTCATTTTTAGATAAGTAGTTACCCTTCAATGCTCATAATCATGTTATATCAAATTGCATTTGTCTTAGGGCTGCCACAGTTTATGCGACATGAAAACATGTAAAGTGTGCAAATCAATGAAAGCACTTATTTTTGTAGGTTTCCAATAAGCCCACATCATCTCACTAGCCGATATTGAGGATTTTAAATGATTCAAGAGTTGAAGAAATTAAAAAGTTTATTACTAAACTACATTACCCGTTTAACTTACGTGCTGAAGTTACTTGAAAAGGTAATTGAATATTTTATTGAAACATTTTTTTAAAGAACTAGTATGAAGGACTAGAAAGATTTATCTGAAACCTGACGTATAACTGAATTGATGTCCTCTTAATGTTTATTTATAGAAATAAAATATATGGAATAAAACGGTTAGAGATTCCCTATCTCCGTACAAACCAAAAACATTCTATAATATATATTATTAATTACCATAGCTAAGAGATAAATTATGTAATATGAACACAAAAATAAATTATTTCGTTTTTGTTAAATGCCTAATTCTTCAGTCATAATATTAATTAAACATGCGATTGGTAAAACTCTTGAGTATATGGTACGCCATATAAACCTTATTTCACCGAAAAAATATATATCGTAACAGATACACGTTTAGTGTATTATAAACTAACAATCATAATTAAAATCACTTATGTAAACCTACCTGTCTGAAATAATTATATTATTTGGAGAATACAAAAGGAATGATAGAAAACATAGATAAAAATACCTTTTATTTCTAAGATACGCGACCGCAGGCTTGTGGCAAACAATAAAACGATACCAGCACACAAGGCCGTCTCTGTTTACTGAAGTAGAAACTTATAACTCAAGTGCCTTGCCGATACATTCGATAAATAACTCAGGATCAGGGCATTTCAATTCGTGGTTACACCAATTAAATAAATATTAATTCAAAATTCCTAGTAGTTTTTATTAGGGTTCATTGTAGAAACGAAAACAAAGCCAACACTAATTGTGTCTTACCATGTTTAAGATCTATACTTTTCTTATATATTTTAAAACTATTATAGCAGTACGAAATTTTCATCGTATTACCGATAACAGCGTTGTTCCAAAAACAAAAAAAGGTAATATTAAACCTTTTTGCGTGGGTAACTTCTCATAGGACCCCCACTGTGTGAGTTTATAATCATATTTGACCATATTTTATTATGAGACATAGAGATGAAAATACAATTCATTACTTGTTAAATTTGTGTGTGGGCCCGTAAAATGTACATATTTCTAGAACTACTTTTAAAAACTAATTTATTACATTCATAATTTTTTATGTTCTTAAAGACGATGAGTCGATGACTAAATAGTATAATGATCGTCATTTTCGTATAATGTCAAACATTTCAAAGATATTAGTAAAATGATAAGTAGATAGCAGAAGGAAATGAAAAGTAATAAGCAGAATTACTGTATCTTCAACTAAGCCTACAATGTATCGAAAAATAAATGTTGAAAGTTTCATCACACGCGGCCAGAGCTGCGGAGTCGCAGGCTCATAGCTAGTGAGTAACAACGCTCCGATAATTCCAACATTATTCACGCCGAGTGACAAACAATTTAAAAAGGTCAGTAACTGTAGAGCGGAAAACAGTGTCCATAGATAGACTTCCCCCGTATTATTATGGTGTTTGGTGAGTCACTATAACATCGGATTTACCGTAATTACCGTTATTGTTGGGATAAAGCATTACGTACTTATATTGTTGATTCATATTAATGGAATTATTAATTTTAGTAAAGTAATTGAAATGTTAATTATTTATGATTAGAACACCGTTTCTTAGGCCTTTTGTCTGTCGACTAGGTTAACAGTTTTAATATTAATTTCAATATTCGAATATGTTAGTCGATTTTTATAATCGGTCTAGTACCTATTGTCAGAGTTATTTGACAAAAATCAACACTGAAATTATTATAAAGTGATCTAAAGTTCTTATAATAATGGCACCATAATTACGCATTTCTATTAATCAGTATAAATACGACACGATTAAAGAAAAAATAATTGTTTGTATCAACCGCAAACAGTAAGCCCAAAAGGCAGTTTAAGTACTCGCGTTATGATTTTATCGCTTACACGAGGCGAAACGTAACAAATGCATCTGTAAACATCAGGTACCATTCCATATTCAACAATACTGGAGGTTGATTAAAAATTCATGGGCTATATGATAAGAAAAAAGTAAAAATCGTTTTTAACGTATCCTACGGGGGATACGTCTCGACTTACTTGAGCGTAAAATTAAAATAGCGACAAAGAGCTTCAACCATTAATCATTTACCGGCTTCGAACAATATGCAGGTAGTTTCCTGTGCGGCGTATGTATTGTGGAAGTTGGTCGAAATAATTGCTACGCTACCTATTGTTATTATCGCACGCAACAAATTCACTTATTACAAAAAGTATACCAGACCCTTATAACAATTTGTGTGCTATTTGCGCGTCAAATAACGGATTTTTCATCATATTACACTGTGATTTAAGATTTCACTTAATTGCAAATTTATTAGATTCGGATTATGTAATATATCCTAGCCGACAACTACTGTCAGGTGTTACAAAGTAATAAATTGTATAATTAAGTGTGAATGTGAGAACTACATTGGTAGGTATGTGTGAGAGTTGTACATTCTAGGGAAGCTCGGTTCGACCGTACGTACCTACCGTACGTTGTCTCCATATCCTGATTATGCAGTGTTAGAGCGAAACATACACTGCCGGTCATAAATGGTCTTAAACTTTTGACCGGCAGTGTGTAATGTAGACGACGTAGTAATTTAATCACGCTTATAACTGTGAATTTTCGGAAAGTAGCCCCTGATGTCATTACATTTCTAGGGATCTTCCCATTGGCCCAAATGAAAAATGGACATTCATTTTTAATTATGTAATATGATTGTTACAGCAATGTCGGTCGCGCTTAATGGACTCATTGCCAAGCCTATCCAGATCAAGACAATTGCGTCCAATAGAATTAATTGCAGGACCAGCTTAATTTGGGAGATAAAGAAGACAAGCTTGTGTGTCAATGACGAATTAATAAAAGAAAAATGTTTCAGATTAAATATCTGTGTATAAATACACATATATTTATATCTGTGTATAAATACACATATATTTTGTTATGAAACAGACTCAGACTACAGACAAAAGGACTACACGAAACGAGAATTAAATTTCTAACTATGATAATCTTAATATTGCCCCAAACAAAGTATTTTTTCTAAAACACACAATTGTACTGTGTAAATTTAATAATAAAAAAAGATTCTTCATGCGACTATGATTCTCGTTTTGTAGTTAAATTAGTAATTGTGTGTAATCTAAGAACCGATTTTGCTTTACATTTTAAAGACTCCTATAAAGGTATAAGCAAAAACAAAGCATGAAAACATACTAAACATGGACCCATCAAAAACAGTTCACATGAAGTAACCATTTGTGAACGGCGCAAAAATATCATGTTCGTTTTATTCATAGTCAATTTTAATGTTTCTGAACGTGTTTAAATACCATGGCGGTCGTAGCGGTCGCAAATCGTGTGACAAGCGGACGGGTATGATTTGCATGAGCAATAAATAACAAGAGATAGCAGTAGAATCGCGCCCGGTTCAGACGCACTATTATAACTTATAACCAGTCGTTATCAACAGTTGAACGCCCTGTCTTTGCACCAATTACTACAATCTTACACGGCGCCAATTAATTTTATTTATTTCTTTTTCTTACTTTTAAATTCTTGAAATAATATAAATATAAGAAATATGTCGTATACATGGATTCACAAGTGACATCGGGATATTTATAAA
>DWIP01000042.1:0-11283 GCA_018248355.1 Telemiades fides | reverse complement strand
AATAGTTTTTTTATTATTATGGTTTGGTTTTAGTGGCTGATTAAAGTCATGAAGTTCCTTTTAAGTAAGATTAACCCAATTAGACAACTTTCATTCATAATTTATTTTATTGTTAGATTACATAACAGCTATACAGATAGATGTTTTATATGAGTGGTACTTTTAACTTGGCTTAGAATTGTAATCTGAGATGAAATGAGTTGGGCAGTTTAGTGAGGCGGGATGGGGGCGGGGTGTGATCAATAACAGCCGCAGAGTTCTTCAGCTCTAAATTGTTATCAAACGTTTCGTGAACCAGTAGGTTATTCAAGATGTACAGATCTCGGATCGATCCTTTGTAGTATCGAAACCCAATATTTTTGATTATTTTTACAGGAGTTTAACGAAAACATTGCGTTTTATTGCTATTATTTATTACTCTGTAGTTCAATTTTGTCAGTGGTCATTCTTTTTTAACTACTCGAGATATTTAAACAGACGCCTGCGTAAATAATATTCGCTATACGCTTTTAGTCTCTATGTGCGTTTCCATGTATGTACGCGTTATATGCATGTATCTACCTACATATTATGTTGCCAGCCCGCTAACTTTCCATTCGCCTGATGCTAGGTGCGCTAAAAATAGACACAACAATAAGCACTGCGCAGTCAAATCATTGGTCGATTCAAAGATTGTGTTAATATTTTGCATACTTATATATTTTTTGTATTGCTACGCGTTGTATGTCCCAAATGGCATAATACCTATTGGATCGCGTTTAGAACGTAAATAGACAATTCCTAACAATCTGCCTGATAACACAAAATTACGTCAGTTAGCCTTGTAAGAAATATCTGAGACTTGAATATTATAACTTGTGTCGTCGTCACGTGGTATTTTATTTTCCTTATCGTTAATTTGATTCAATCGAAATGCGCTGTTCTTTTGTTGCTAGTTTAGTAATGGTAAGGAGGTGGTTGCTTGGAATGGGAGAGGAGGGGGCAGGAGGCACCGGAGGGAGTTCAGAGCGGCAACGTTACGACGATAATGCTAATATGCTCGTTTGATATGTTTCACCGACCATGTTGTGTTGTCTGAATGTGACTCATTGAGTGTGCTTTATGTATGTGGTATTACGGTTTTTATTCGCTTTTTTAATGTACTCATCGGCGTTGGCTATCAATAACTGAACAATAAACATACTTCAATATTTTATTTTCAGGCAAGTCGTAATTGATTAGGAAAATTTGTTTTGTCATTATAAACATTCCGAACACTTATGTTATAACGTTTAGTAAGAATGTGTTAAGTGATACATGTCATTGAGCCCACTGTCACCACAAAATTGCGCTTGAAACACGCTCCTGACGAATGCGCTTACCACTTGAATATATTTTTGCGATATCGATTTAGATTTAGTAGGTTGGCTACTTACCTATCTGTAGTCGTGGCGTTTATCGCTAACCATGCTCCAAAATTTGTACCTATTTATGTTGTACTCGTATGAATCACTTTTTTTACTTCCTGATAACATGGGTAGCACTTGTTAGTTGTTAGGAATTCATTTGATCTGTGACCTTAAGTTTTGCTATTATTTTTTAAAGAAGCTACTTGTTGAGGACGAATTCAAAAATCCATAAGTAAAATATTTAGGTAAGTATGTCAACTTCACGAAAGTGCTTTATT
The DNA here is from genome assembly GCA_018248355.1 of Telemiades fides. Taxonomy (NCBI): domain Eukaryota; kingdom Metazoa; phylum Arthropoda; class Insecta; order Lepidoptera; family Hesperiidae; genus Telemiades; species Telemiades fides. The sequence goes on along the minus strand of DWIP01000042.1, from coordinate 9,617 downwards.
TATTACATACCTACCTACTTACCTTACCTTTTTTGCTGGGTATTGAATATTTAGTTAAAAATTAGGCTACATATAAATAATTATTTCTCATAATGAACGATATGATATAATAATGGGAACAGCATGCTGACATTACTTACTGATTACAATATTGAGTAGAAACCCAACAGACATTAAGTATTTACGTACAAACAATTTAAATGAAAAGAATAATATAATTATGTACTATTATTTATTATTATTCGTATGGATTTTAACTTATTCATCCGTAATGCATAATCGCATTGCATTTCCGTTGACATAAATAGTCTTTCGTAAGATATTTCGCATTGCTAATTAAGTTCAAAGGACTCAACATAGGTTCGGAACTGAACTCCTAAGGCATGTAAAATATTCAGTGTTGCCTTGCGTATACAAGTTTATCGCTCGCGGCTCGGCCGAATACGTACCTATACATTTAGATACTTACACGAGTACACCTATCTGTGTTTATGTTGGTACATCGCGGCACAGACGCCTACGTAACACGTCCAGTAAGCAGTTTGTTGTGGGGCACGAGCGCCGATATCACGTACTCGTTCGCCGCAGGTCGGTGGCACTCCGCCCGCCACCCGCCGTTGCCACCGCACCTCGTTGCGGGAATAATCGGTCAAGTCGATTTCATACATACCCGGCCTGTAGGTACTTTCAATTAACGGTGAACGATTTAGCTTACTGTACATTTTTAACGACATAAACAACAACATAACTAAGCAGAACAATCGCATCCTATCCGGCGATCCTATTTCTATATTTCTCTGTTTGTGCAATATTTACGACGTCCACGACCACAAATCACGGGCTGTTGACCTGCCGGAAACTATACTACGAATGCTAACTTATACCTTTCACGTCGATCTTGCGAAATCGGTTTGTATCGCGTTGTTGTCTTATCGAAGTAACGCTCACGAAAAAAACCTCTTCTAATTTTCAAAAACAATGCTTTTGGCCTTGTATCCTTGTAAAATGGCGCCTCGCCCGTCGTTATTATTATTATTACATTCGGAGCAAACTTCGTGACGATCTCCATTCTCCACCCCCCCGCTTCAACCGCTCCCCGCGGATGCGTATCCGATTGTCGCGAGTCGCGGCTGGAGTTTACAACTTGTCAAACTTGTTAGGTTATTCCTATAATTGAAGTGAAAATCGTATTAAAATGCACAATATACATCGTTTATTTGTAGAATAGTGTGTGAGTAAAGTGAGAACAGTGCTAAAATTAGTGGTAATGCAAGTAAAATTGAAATGAAGTGGGCGAGTCATATGTAAAGACGCCATCTTTCTTTACAGATGTCAGCTGGGTCACAAATTCAGATGGCACCACAAACTACTGTCAACACGGGGCAGCCACTACATAATCAGGACTCCAATATGAGCACAGGTAAATTGTGATTTGGTGATAAAAGTGGTACTAAAGTCGTGAAGTGATCAGTGATGTCGAGTGTTTACTTTGCGTTTCGCCGAGATGCCGAGGCTAACCTTATTTACGGACTAGATAGAACTCAAAACTTATGTGGAAAACTGCCATCAAAAGGACTGTGACGTCACATTATTGTGTACGATGCCGGATAGGAACTGTGAAAGTGCGATTTATTCTTCTGTGAACGGAGCATATTATGTGATACTATGCATTACTATAACAGTGGGAATAACGTTAACCACATCGGTCTCCTCAGCTCTGTGGTAAAAAGTGAGTTGATAACTTTTTAATAAGTACGACTTATGCTTAGCCTGGCCTTGTTTATTCTTACTAATAGAATGTGAATAAAAAGGCATTAAATAGTGTATAGATTATGATAAATAATGCCACTAATGTATGTATTTCTACATAGCAAAAAAGATTTCTCAATTGACGTTTTCTGGTCCATAATTATTTACACAAATGTATGTGTATATGTCTTAATAAACATAATAAAATGCAAATTTCTTGTGCAGGGTCTTCGCATAGTGACAAAGAAGTTGACGCTTTAACGCCAGAGAAGTCTGCTGCTATGCGAGGCTCCAATGCCGTACCTGGGAGTGCCCTTGTGCCACCTAGTGGTGCAACACCTACTATTACTGTGACTGATAGAAAAAGAAAACGGAAAGGTAATTAATGTGACTATATAGTATTTCAACAATGTTGTATGCTCCACATACTACTTCTGCAATAAAATTTCGATACCAGTGCGAATTAAACAAGAATTGTTTGTAAATATTGTCACTTTCCCTTCAGATGCAAGTGTTTTATTATTACATTTTGTAATCGTTATATGTTATTTTCTCTTTTTTATTTAAATAAAATCTTTGCTGAATGTAGGGACCACTTCAGGATTGTGTAACTTTCTGTTTTGCATGTGGTATTTTTATTGTCATTTTCAAGTGTTTTTCACCTGATTTACAGGTGAAGAAGGCATAGGAGGTGGTGGAGGAGGTGGCGGCAAGCAGCGGCACAACTCCTCGGATAAAAATATAAGGGAATACTTCTGTAAGCACCCATCATCCAGCCCTGTCCGGCATACTGGGGCCAAATCTCCTTCTCCCCAAGGCGCTAATTATCCTATGGTAAGTCACTATTATTGTTATTTATAAAACAATATGAACAATCTGTAAAAGAAATCTACTAAATTTGTACCAAGAGTGATTTGTTAATTTTAGTATAAGTGGTGATAGATGTGTTATTTAGTGGTCACCTTACTGGTCTAACATGCAGGGGATTATAGAATCCTGGCCATTCATAAAATGTAGATTTTTGCCCTGGGTTTCATTGTTTGTACATTCGATTTGTGTGCGTCCATAGCTCCTACGATACACTGTGGAGAGTAATTGTCTTAGTATAATTTTCTTTTTCTTTATCAGTTTTGTTATAGCAGCTGCAGTAAAATAATTCTAATCCTTAATTAACTATATTCTTATATATTTATGATGTCATATAATAATTTTATCTGTACACATGCCTCACAAATTATATAATGCCATTTAACCGATAATGTTGTATTAAATTTTGTATGTCATATGTTTTTTTTTCTTAGTACCCACCGTCACCATCATCCCTATTGCCTTCGGGAGCTGACTTTTTACGTTCCGCCTCTCAACCACGACCTCATACTTCTGTTAAACAGGTATTGTATATTTACACTTTCCAAAGAATTTCAAATAGTTTGTATAAAATACAAGTGTCTTATTACTTTTTGCTTCAGATTCAAACAGAACTGACGTGTCAGAGGATACAAGAGTTAGAAACTCAAGCATCTTCTGATTTAGAAGTAAGGAATAATAGAATAGAAGAATTAACACGGACTAATGAAGAATTGAAACATCAAGTTCAAGCACAGTGCAAGGTGCATAAAAATAGTATTTTTTTATGATTATTTTATTTTTGCATATGAATTCTTTTTAATACACATCAATATTATTCTATTAATGTTCTTTTTTCGTTTGTAACAGGTAATAGATCAACATAAATCACACATTAATAAGTGTATAGAAGTTGTGAAGAAATTATTAAATGAGAAAAGTACTATTGAAAAAAAGGAAGCAAGACAAAGGTGTATGCAAAATAGGCTTAGGCTTGGTCAGTTTGTCACCCAACGTGTTGGTGCTACCTTTCAAGAGAATTGGACTGATGGATATGCATTTCAAGAATTGACAAGGTATGTTGCTTGACCAAAATAATTAATAGGTGTTCAACGAGCATATGTGCTATATTTGTCTTACAATATTTATATTCAGACAAGATATTTATTTGAAGATATCACAAAAGAACGGGTACAATATAACTATGAGTGCAATCGGCAGCAATGACAACCAAGTGACATGTTTTTGTAGGCGGCAAGAGGAGATCACAGCGGAGAAGGAGGAAATCGACCGTCAGAAGAAGCAGTTGTTCAAGAAGCGGCCGTCGAACAACGAGGGCGGCGGCGGGCGGGGCAAGCGCACCTCGAGCGTGTCCGCGCCCGCCACGCCGCAGCCGCAGCCGCTGCACAACGGCACGGACGCGCCCACCTTCCTCAAGCCCGACCCGCTGCCCAGCATGACTGGACAGGAGTACTATGAGGCGGATGAGATACTCAAGGTTAGGCTCATGGTGATTATTCTTTTATGCTTTTAACATAGTTGTAACTCTAACATAGTTTTTAATATTACGTGATCTGTTTTAAGAATTAAGATTCAGTTGTTAAACAAGTCATGGTACTTGAGACATAATGATGAGCCTCACAAACATAAATTTGCCGAACTGCAACTGCTTGATAAACGTTATTATATTAATTACTAGTAGACCACCCACACAGACTTATCCAAGTATCCTATCTTTTAAGTTGACCTAAATTACACATACATGCAAAATTTGATTAAAATAGGTTCAGTAGCTTAGGAGTCCATCGTGGACAAACTACTTTACACGTAATTTATATATATTAAGATATACATATAGCACAAGTGCAATTTCCGCTTTGTAAATCTTTATGTTAAAAGTACATGATACACAATTGAAGGGTTGCATAGTGTGGTGTCATGGCATACAAGTCTTAGTTATCGCTAATGCTTTACAAAGAATACTAACCATAATCTTTGCATTGGTGGTTTAATGATCATTTTTTGTGGTACATGAGGAATAGTCAGTTAATCCTCACTGGTATACTATAAGTGATTAATATAGGTTAATGAATTTATAGTATTGAGATATTATGATGTGTTACTGCAGTTAATCCTTAATATCAGTTGGTCTACATTCCTGTCACATCCCTGCAAATAAGTTCAGGTTTGATGGGTGTGGTCGCAAAAGATGTTTATATAAAGCTTTGTGTTTGTTTCGTAAAATTTTGTCCTGTTTGTGGCGGTTTGTTGCTGGGCATAGCATCAGATGTTTTCAATGTCTACTGTATAAGAAATCATACTAATAAATACGCACTAAAACTATTGGAAAGGATAACTAAAAGATAACCCTCATATTGGAATCTATACATGACAGATATCTATATATGATAAGGCTTTGAGATATTCTATCCATTCATAACCAATTCATTATCATGGCAAATTAACATGTACAATAATATTTTAACAAACTGTTTTTGAAATTGGACTCTACCTACCTAATAATTAAATAACTTATTACAGTTAAGACAAATGGCACTAAAAAAAGAGGATGCAGATTTGCAGCTAGAGATGGAAAAGTTAGAAAGGGAGAGAAACTTACATATAAGAGAACTAAAACGGATACACAATGAAGATCAGAGTCGGTTCTCACAGCATCCTGTACTCTCTGATAGGTAAGTCATACATATGGTTATATGGGCAAAAAAATTAGGTCACTGTTATTATATTCATGGTGACAATATGATAGTTTGTAAAGAAATTCATAAATATATAACTTCGATATAACTTCATACATATAACTTCGATGTTGAAGTAACTCAAGTGTTGAAGTATAAACTTGACTGAGGAAATGTGAAGCAATGACTACGGTTTCAATCATTTTATTGTCACCACTAGCTAAATACATCTAATTACTGTTTTCATAACAAAGTATAACGTGGTTGTACATTTTTTTTATTTCAGATATTTGTTATTAATGCTATTAGGCAAGGGTGGTTTTAGTGAAGTGCACAAGGCTTTTGACTTGCGGGAACAACGGTACACCGCCTGCAAGGTCCATCAGCTGAACAAAGACTGGAAAGAAGACAAGAAGGCCAACTATATCAAGTGAGTCTGTATACGAGTGATGGAACTTTTGTACATTTTTTAAATTCTTATACTAGGACTATAGCTTAAATGGAAAATCAGTACATGTAGGTAGTTCATGTTATTTCATGTCCAAGCTGGACTTTGTTTGTTAGGTGTGAGAAAAATCTTAAGCATGTGAGTTGATATTATCAACAAGAAAGTTTTTTAAGCGTGTGTGTGTGTGTTTGCAAAAAAAGTGTGTGTCGTGTGTGTGTGTGTTCAAGAATAGTAGTTAGGCAATCATCAGTGGCATAAAAGTAAAAGTGCTTAAGTGTTAATTGTTAAATTTATATATTGAAAATAGATTTTGATGATTTCACAGACATGTTTCGTTAATTCCAGGCATGCACTACGGGAATACAATATTCACAAGGCGTTAGACCACCCGCGAATTGTTAAACTATATGATGTATTTGAAATAGATGGAAATTCCTTTTGTACTGTTCTCGAATACTGCAATGGTCATGATCTCGATTTCTATCTCAAACAGGTGAGAACCAAATAATTTATTTTTCATTAATAACTAGTACTAGTTCATTAATTATGTCAAAAACGTTCACCAACTCTTATTTGTAGTATTATTTGAAAATTTGAGTTCTATATTTTTGAGTAACAGGTTTAAATTTTTATATGTTATAAAACACTTAATATCTCAACTCTCACAATAATCATGTTATCTAATATTAAGAGAGTTTATTCATGTTTCAAGATTACTAAACATGGTTTACGAAACTACAAAATCTCTATATGTATTAATTGTTATGCAGACAGTAAAGTGGTTGATGTTTATAAATTTTAATAACATAATATGTTCTCTTATAAAAACACAAGTTCAATTAGTTGTATTTATGATATCTACTTTTTAATTTTTTTATTTTATGTTACTTTACAGCATAAGACTATTCCGGAACGAGAAGCACGCTCTATTGTCATGCAAGTGGTATCTGCACTAAAGTATTTAAATGAAATTAAACCACCGGTGATCCATTACGACCTGAAACCTGGCAATATCCTCCTGACAGAGGGCAATGTTTGTGGGGAAATAAAGATCACAGATTTCGGGCTCTCCAAGGTGATGGATGAGGAGAATTACAATCCTGACCATGGCATGGATCTCACCAGCCAAGGTGCAGGCACTTACTGGTGAGTTTCTTGTTATATTCCTGTAATCTCTTATAAACGTATTTTTTTTATTTGAATTAATTCTAAAATTTTGGGGGAAAATTATGTTACATTTTCGCCCATGTCGATTTTTTTAAATGTTCAAATTAAACAAATCATAGTTGCTGACAATGTATATTATTATTTTGAACAGAAGTTTAGATCTCTTACACAAAATGTTGAGGTTATGTATGTCTATAAAAATTATTCAATCATTAAATTGTATCACTTCATTTCACATATAAATATACATATTTACTTTCATAAAACCACGACTGGCGACTGTACTACGTAAATAACTCTCTTATCTTCTATTCCCTATTGGGTCAACGTAAGAGCTCTCAATATTTACTCCTTATCTAGACTTGTGAATCATTAAGGGAGAGATAAGAATTTTTGAATTTTCATTACATTTGTTCCATGTAATATAATAATAATAACTTTCATTTAAAGAAACAATAACTAGGTATGTACTTATTATAAAGTATTAGAAAATAATTTAGCCTTGATGCAAAAGACTTTGTACACTAACCATTATTGTGACAAATCTACACACCCAAAAGATAAAATAGGTTTCTCAACATATGATTTTAAATTAATATCATCGCGGAATTTGTACATCTTAATTTAATTATGTAACGGGTACTCACGATATGAAGTTTGAGATAAGAACTTCATATCGTGAGTACCCGTTACATAACTAAATTAAGGACCACTGATCCAAGTCCTCGTCATTCTGAGACGAGGCCCGTGCCCAGCAGTGGAACAATAACAGAAGTGGCAATGACGATAATGACGCTATTTGCAGTGTGCGTGTTCGCACGGTCGGAGCCGGTGCGATGTGCGGCGCGGGCGCGGCTCCACTCCGGCTGGGTGTGCGGCGCGCGACGCATTATCAACGGCACCGATTACGTGAGCTTCCTCGGCGTGCCCTACGCCAAACAGCCACTTGGAGCACTACGATTCCAGGTAATAGAGTCTATTTAGCCCACTCGACGGTAAATGATTACGATGTACAGGTAAATCCTGACGGCCACTGATGCGTCATCCCCGATATCTAAGATACTAAACTCTCCACTCGATGGTAAATGATTACGATGCGCAGGTAAATCTTGGAGTCGACCAATGATGCGTCATCCCCGATATCTAAGATTATAAAGTCTATTTAATCCACTCGATGGTAAATGATTACGATGCCCAGGTAAATCCTGAAGTCGACCACTGATGCGTCATCCCCGATATTTAAGATAATAAAGGCTATTTAATCCACTCGATGGTAAATGATTACGATGCGCAGGTAAATCCTGAAATCGACCACTGATGCGTCATCCCCGATATCTAAGATAATAAAGTCTATTTAGTCCACTCGATGATAAATAATTACGATGCGCAGGTAAATCCTAAAGTCGACCACTGATGCGTTTTCCCTGATATCTAAGAACCATTAAACGACGACAGGTTATAAGGATCACAACAACCTTGAACACTTAAGCTATCTGTGTCTTGCGAATTACTTGACTAGTGCCCAACCACGGCACCGTTTCTTTATCGACTATTCGACGAAAGACGTGGAATTGCGAGGGTGACGATGAGGTACTATCTATCTATTGGACAGCTGACGGTCCTCCATGGTACATTGCGCGTGTATATAGTACCTACAGTATAGTATACCTATGCTGTCATGTCAATTTTCTGGTAAAGCACAGAATGGTTTTACATTTCCAAAAATCTTTTAGAATGAATACCCCAAATACTAGGTAGTTAAAGAGAATATATTTTGGCTATTGCAGGAATTACAGCCAGTGGAGACTTGGGATTACATATTCGACGCAACAAAGGAAGGGCCGATATGCCCCCAGAGGGACGTCTTCTACGGACCCATAATGAAGCCCAAAAACACCGCGTTCACAGAAGCTTGTATACATGCAAATGTTCACGTGCCGGTCCACGCGCTGCCCGAGTCTGGACAAGACAGGTCGTCAAGAGAGCTCCGGCCCCCACATCAAGCTGCCGCGTCGGATGAGGAGACAACCTCTAATACACACGGCTTACCAATCTTTGTTTACGTCCACGGAGGTGGTTTTGATTTCGGGTCCGGAGACACTGACCTCTATGGTCCGGAATATTTCGCCGGCGAAGATGTTATTATCATTACTTTTAACTACAGGTAATTTATTTTAAATTGTTTCAATAAATTGCTGATATGTTAAAATCATACTTTGACAGACAAAACCATAAAGTACAGATCATAAATAGCACAACAATTACGTATTGTTGTTGTTAAAGTGAAGATAATCTGGGCCAAGACCAGTTTTGACGTAACATGCATAATGAAATCACAATAAAACATGATATGGATTATTAAAACAAAAACAATAGTGTTTATGGTAATAAAAATTAAGTAGTGGCAATTAATGATATTCATAAACTAAACATATCGAACGCGCGTGCAGTGACAGAATTATTGCCCTTGATATATACATCTGTTACAAATAACGATGTTTGTCATTTATAGGTACTAGCTTACTGCTCGCGGCTTCGCTCGCGTGAAATTCAATTTTATTTTATTTAATTATGTTAATTTCTGACTATTTTGGATAATTGGATATAGTGGCTTCTATGTCTTGACAATGACATAAATATGACAGTTACCTAAATATTACGTTCCGTTCGATACAACGTTTCAATATGGTGTTGCGGATTTTTAAAATAGT
>DWIP01000041.1:0-11308 GCA_018248355.1 Telemiades fides | reverse complement strand
GCACCAACATCAAAATTATAAAACAGTTATTTTTTACTTTTTAGTGCCTTGAAGTACAGTTCTATTTTTTTTTTTATTTTTTTTATCTAATTATTTTGTTTTCGTCGTTTCCTTAAGTCTGTATCTATTTGTCTTATTAACGTGTCGTGTGTTCGATGTTTTCTTACGTATGTATCTATTTCTCTTGTCTAGTTATTTTGTTTTCGTCGTTTCCTTGCGTGTGTATCTGTTTCTCTTACTAAATTGTTGTGTGTTCGTCGTTTTCTTATGTACGTATCTATTTCTCTTGTCTAATTATTTTGTTTTCGTCGTTTCCTTGCGTATGTAGGTACCTACTTCTTTTATTAAATAGTCGTATACTCGTTTTTTACATACAGTACATAGAGATTGCGTATTTCTCTTAATTAATAATTGTGTAATCGTCGTTTTCTTATGTGTCGAATCTATTTCTGTTATTAAATAATTGCGTGTTTGTCATCTCCTTACGTACTGCGCCTACTTTTCTTATTATATGGATAGTATTGACCATTTTCGTAAGTAAATTAATTGAAAAGTGGTAGACCGGCATGGTATGGTCATGTTATGCGGAGGCATGAGTGTCACGTTACAAAGAGAGTGTTAGAGATGAGTGTAGATGGTCAAAGAAAAAGAGGAAGGCCAAAAAAGGTATGGATGGACTGTGTGAAAGAGGATATGCTGAAGAAGGGAGTGAGCATAGAAATAACGGATGATAGAGGAGATTGGAAAAGAGGACATGTTGTACTGACCCCACCTAGTCGGATATGGGTAGGATGATGATGATGATGATGATGGTGATGATGATGATGATGGTGATGATGATGATGATGATGATGATGATGATGATATTTGAATGATTTTATATTACAACAAGGTTTGTTAACGATCCAATTCACATTCTAAATGTGGTTCAGCAAATCAAACATTCAGCAATGAATATTTCGACAACTCTTATAGAAGAGAAGAATATTTATGATCAATCCTAAAAGAATCTATGCCATTTGGAATTGCGTATTATTATTATTATTATTTTATTAACACTAAATTAAGTTTCTACACTAGGATTCCCGGTGTCGTGAGTACCATGGACATTATTGGACACATACAAGACGAGTACACAAACACCGAGACCCAGATTGAAAATCAAAATTTATCATTTTGTCTGACCGATACTCGAATCCGGGACTCTCTGCGTGGCAGACCGGTATGACAACCTCTGCGCCTATTTAATAAGATATGCATTTTATTTTGTATCGCATAGAGTTAACAAAAACGCTTACAGTTCGACTGATAGTAAGTGGTCACCATCCATGCATAAATATGCATGGATGGTGACCACTTACTATCAGTAGTATCCAGTAGCATTACAATTACAAATGTAATCCCTAATGCAACTGGATCGTACCTAAACTGGCACACAGATGCAATAGAAACTGCACATAACAACCTACCATCCATATAACAATGACGTACGCTACTTCAGCCAATTCGCAGTTCGCAGATAACATAGATTTCAAAACAATTCATATTTACAGTTTCGGAGCGAGGTTCGCGGAACAGGAAATGTTGGGCAAACAAAGCGCATTAGTGTATTGCAGGCCACCCTCAGCCGAGCCGCGCCCACAAGCAGTCGTGACGAGGCCTGCCTACTGCAGCGAATGCACCACGGTGATAAGCGAAAGCGGATTTGTTGGAATAAAAGGCTAAGCATCGTTCTAGAAATGCAAATTATTATATAGAAATGTTTTACATTTATTTATAGTTTAAAAAGTTTTAAATTTAGTTAAATTTTTCGGTACAGGTACTATTTTTAAGATAGAAGTAATACTAATGGTGGAGCTATGGAGCAGTGTTCTGTAGAATAAATCTGAAAATATTCCAGTTTCTGAAATATGTAGTGTAGATTAGGTTAGACAATGAGAAAAAATATGAAAGACTGTAACGGATCGCTGTCTGTACATAGCGATTATATTTAAAAAATCGTAATGGGGGGCCTTAATATACGGAAGAGGACCCCGAAACAATGTTTTTCTTTCATTTTGTCTGTTTGTCTGTATGTTTGTGCACGCTAATCTCAGAAACAGCGTAACCGATTTGAATGCAGTTTTCAGGATTATATTATGATGGGTTTCACTTTACATTTAGTGTTATTTTTGTTTAAATCGGTTAACAAATAAAAAGATATGTCATGTTTAAAGGCAGAACAAAGTTTGCCTGGGTCCACTAATGAAAAATAAAGTTTGGAATATTATTTAAATAGAAAGGGTAGTTTGTGCTCAAGTATGACAAATCCATACGCATATTGCCCAGGTAGAAAAGGGTTTACCAAAATTCAATGGTAGCAAATACAGATGTGATACACAACAGCGGTTAAGGCTTAAATGAATTGTATTTGTGTATTCGGAAGAATGGGTTTATTTCATATTAAATTATATGGTTTTTTTATACTTTTGTGTTATTCTTTGCATCGGACTTTGAATGGGAACCAATTACAGCGTACATATACAATTATACGGTTAGTTATTTGGTTTGACATTTTGTAATAATATTTTTATATGCCCATCATTTAAATGCAATAAACGTTTTTCAAAATGATATTCAATAAATATTCCTTTTGATATTTATCACTATAACTGTTCGACTAAATATTAACTTTCTATTTACTATGTTATATACATTTTTGTTAATCAATGATGGATAGAATGAATTATCCACCCCACAAAGTTAAGCGTCGGTTGCTACTTATAATATAATGTTGTGGAGTGTGGACGATAGAAGATTTATCAGCTACTTTCATTGACATACAAAAGGATAACATTAAGAGATTCGACTGCATTATCAACTTCTAAGATAAGGGGACTCATTCGGCTCCTCCGCCCCAGGCCTAATTTGGTTTTTCCAACTCTGGCCTGTAGTACATTTTATGAAAATAGAAAATTTTCAGTAAATCTAGAAAAAACATTAACGATTTTAGGTGGCTGCCAACAGAACGCTCGTAGAACTCGTATTAAATTATCGTCACTATGGTAGCGTCCTCAATTTCTATATTTTATACTCACTGATGCCTCGCTCGATGCACAGAGAATATAAATAAGAGGCGCCGGACGATATGGCGTGTTTAATGACTATTGGAACGATTTCTTGCGAAGAAAATAACTTCCGTAAAATCAACTCCATATTCATTTTTATTCGCAATAGTCGCCAACAGATAGTTAAAGACACACATTTATTGTTACAACGAAATTGGTTATTTTTCAACGTTTATTAAACAGTAGAAGGTTCCTTGATAAATATGTTTTTAAAGTATAAAGATGGCAAACATGCCTGCAGTCTACCTGCTGGTAAGTAGTTCCTGCCGGCCATATGACTCGTACCTGAATTTGACCTCAGGTGCGTTGCTAAGGACTAAGATGTTCGCCTCGAGCGTAAGTATAGCCGGCAACTACGCCTCTCCAAACCGATATACAAAAGTTGCTTCACGGTGGATTATGAGCGTGGCGGTAGTACCTCCCCGGTCGAACTATACGAGTTCTATCACCTATAACTAAAACAGATTTCTTCTGTAGTCAAAACAAATATGATTTACCCTTAAAGTCTACGTTGGGAAAGAAAACTTTAATCGATACAAACAGCAATATAATAAATTACACAATAATTGGCCAAATGTAAGACGATCTCGTATACAAAAACCTCCGTACCAACAAAAGAGGTGGTGCAATGCCCTAAACAAAAATGAAATTAGAATTATAACTACAATTCACTCTGTAGTGGGTAACATGAACACACACATGACGAGTACACAAACGCCCAGACCCAGAACAGAAATACAAATTCATCATTCAAATTTTCTGTCTGACCGGGAATCGAACCCGGGACCGTCTGTATGGACAAGTCTGAAAATTCGTTATATTACAAAGTAGATTAGACCGGCTCCATAAAGTATAACTAAAATGCAAAGTTGGATTAACATCTTCCACTTCCTATACCATATCATGATTTAGTTATTCTGTTAGATAGAACAGTCACAAAGATTAAAAGAAGACAATAAAATCAAAAGACCACGTTCTCTAATAGCAAACCTGTGTTAGAGGATTACTTGATATCAAAACCAAATTAAACGACAAATTCTGAAAGGCTAAAAGTATCAACGACCTTATCTCACCAATATCCCTTTCATTATCAAGTTATAGGGCTTATTATTTTAGGGGACGAGTTTTATTGTGCTGTAAATATTTTATTTCGTGATAAGGGCTATTGGGAGATAAAACAAATTGATCGTCGTAGGGCCGAGCCTGGTCTTTGATTTGAGGTGAACTTTCTTTTGGTACACAACACAGTTACGACCAAGATCACTCATAACAATAACGTTTATGACAAAAGTGTCGTACTTAAGTGAGACTGTCCTTCTCACGATGAGGTGACCATGATTTCTTAGCATCCAGGTACTCAATTAATGCATGTATGTAAATGCTATTACACACACACATATTGTATTTACCTCGTGACAAAATGAAGTGCTATTTTTTGCTAACTTTCTAATTAAAGCGACGGAAAAATTTGAATTTAGACTTACATTAATTATCATATGTATTTCTATATACCTATTTAATTTTTGTGATTTTATTAGTTCTACGAAAGGATTTTGTGTTGAGAAAGGGGTCATCCAATATTATATATTATGTATATCATGACCCAATATTAGTACTAAATAATTCTCCCTGTTTAATATGCGACTTGACGTATCCCATTAATTCGAGATACGCACGAACAAACAATATTATATCCAATATTGTTTTAAACGTGTAATAGAAGCGTAAAGCTGCAAGATCAATATAATCACGCGAGGCTGGGAGGGATTGAACGTAATTTTACCCTATTTTCCTGTATATTAAACTCAGCTGTTATATTAATTAAAGTAGAATAAAATGCATCAAACGAGACGTGTATATCCCACTTTCTTAAAGCTAATAATATCTTTACAACAACTTATATTAATAAAAAACTGATATGGAATCTGTTGGAATGATATATGTATGCCTAAGTCTTCAAACTAATTTTGATCTTAAACCATGTTAATACAAATATGTTGTGATTATCTTCAGAAAGCTGCAAATAAATCATAACAGCATCTTTGTATAATGATACGACAGTAACTACCTTGGAAGATTAAATATTTTGCAATGGCAATATTGAGTGCCTATTACAACTCATCGAACGAGACCTCATTAAAAATCTTTCGACTTCTTAACTGTCGTCGAAACGCTGAGGAATTCAATTCAGTCACATTCAGTGCCATTCAGATATCAATGGGCTGCGATATCCGCATACTTCGAACGTACTGGGTGTTCGTTTATCACTTCTTGATTCAACAAAAAGCTACATTACCCATTCCCCTCGACGTGAGTACACACTGTCGTGCAGGGAATCTTTTTATTAGGATTTAATTAAGTGCGCGGCGGAAGCTCCGAACATTAGGCGCGCGTGCGGAGAGATTACAACGTTACCGGCACGACTTAGCGAAACTCAACCCGTATTGTTCCGTAATAGAAAGCAGTATTATGTGCCTTAACCCTAATAGTACGCTATCGAGCATCTTATGTTTTATTCAAAGGAGATTAGCGATGGGCGTCGAACGTGCCTCCAAGGATTTTTCTTAATGTTAATATTGAACGCAACGATTTCAATATGAAAATCGTCTCGAATTAAGCACAGCGGGCGCTTAGTGCCGTTAGCTTTTGGTACCGCGTTGAAATTAATATTATCAGAGTGTCTGCTTTTGATTAATTGTACGTGGAATTGATTACGGGACCGCTCGTCGGTTGTCACTACGATATTAGATTTCCTTACGACATGTACCTGAATTATGTATGAATATTTTGAAATTTATGTCAACATCATTTCTCATATTTCATCGAGTGTCAATGGAAATGTAGGCACATTTCAACACGTTAGGCAGTTGAAAGCAACCGAGTTACAAACCACATTATTATCCATTGTGTATGCTTATCTTAAAACGTCTTGAGACGCATCATAGATACAAGTGAGCTAATACGGCGTTGCGTCAGAAATACCATCTAATTACACTCACGTGGAGCGTAGCCGAGCACGAATTAAAAATAATGACGGCCGATTAAAACTTTTCTGGAATCCAGCACCACAAAAGGACGACGCGGTTCGGTCGGTTCGAGTCCGTTGCTTGACGGGCAGCTGCAGAATAAAATTATGAGCATTTTTATTTCTCGCTCGAAGGCCGGACCGTACACCTGCCGGCCCACCGCGATTGACACCTACCCCATAATATACTGTAGCATGAAAAAATTCTAACAATGGCCCGTACGCAGCCGCATGGGAACTTATTATTGGCCCTTTATAAAGTGAGCCATTCATTTTTGTACATCTTTATACAATCCTGACCATTAGCTGGGGCGTGTGGGCAGCGTAGGCTTGTAGCTAAATAAAACTATTGTTACGCCTAACAAAACATCCAAGTGAACATCTTCATAAAATGACATCTCAGTTCCCTATTGTTGCGTTGAATTCTCCGATACATTTTGAACGAAATTTATTGCCAATTTCTCATACTGTTTACCGAAAAGTGAGTGAATGGTAGGCGAGTGAATTATTGTAATGAAATAAAGGATGCCAGATTGAAGACGTCCGATGAAAGCCGGCGTCGCTAGGAGGAGCTTTTTGATGATAATGATTTATGGCGACAGAATAACGACGCGATTTTAGCGCGTTAATGTTAAGAAAGATAAATGTGCCGAGATTCCCTTTTCAAGAAAGAAATAACGTTTTCATTAGTTGTTCGGGCCACAATAGGTGACACGTTGATGTTATCATCATAGCTAGGAGGCGGATGAAACTAGTACAACAAGAAGTGGAGCAAAAACAAACAAAATAATTTATGGAAGTCTGAGGCGATGCGGGGCCGATAACTTGTGCTAACCGCAGGTGCGATCCAAAAAAGTAGTAACCGCAGAAACGCCAAACAGACCGCAAACTCGTTTGCAATACAATCATCTCACTAGATGCCGTGCTATATTTAGATGAGCGCTCCGGACTGGATTAGTGACGGTGCAAGGTGCAAATTGTCAGTAGGAGTAGCGACACGCGCCAGTGACACTGCATTAAGCTTGACGAACCATAATCAGATCCCTTACAAAATACACAACTACTTTGAGGAAAGATCGTTGAGTGTTTGGAAAATTTACGGACGATTAGCGGACTCCATCTGAAGTGTTCGTTGCCGAAGCGGCCGTAATTAAATGTAGCCACCAAATCGTCTTCTGTTAACGACAGTGTAGCGTTAATGATGGCGATGTTCTGAGCCATTTTCGGCGAAACTGAACCTTCCAGTTATGAGGCTCGTCAGGCTAAGCTACTTCGTTAGCTACTGCTGTAATGACTCGCTTAATTCGAGATAATTACGCTCCCAGCAAACGCAAACGTGGGCTAGGGAAATTTATCGAGACGTGAACGTGGCTTGAATAGACCCAACTGAGATATTTGTACCGTTCTTGTTCTTACTCAAAGCTACAAAGTGTAGGCGATTACATCCAGTACGCCAGTATAAATCACCCGCTACACAATCTCGATTAAATGGATATTTTATACGTTTTTAAATACGCACCTTAATTTGTATGCGTCGAAAGCATAGACCCTTCCCATCACGAAGTTACAATATCCGTTCGTATTAATAAACAACATTATTCCACAATATCACGTGCGCATCATTCATCCTGTCCAAATCGCTTCTTTTTAATCAAGAGTGACTCAAGCAGTCGATGTTCGCGGTATCTTTGGTACGCAAAATAATTTTAATATTCTTCGCGAAACAAAGCGTTCCGTTTTGTTCAAAACTTCTCCCTTTCGGTGCGTACTTATTGTTTTTTTTCCGGAGTGTCGCTTAGACATTCTGTCAGTCAGTTCGGTATAATTCAAATTAAATACACCTACCGCGCGCAACCGCCCCTTGAATGCTAAGAAGCGCTGCACAACTCCCTTTCCTCTCTGGAATTGGAAATGAGCGCGGTTGATGTTTTGTTTTAATAAACTCACATATTTGCGTTCAAAGTAAAAGGCTTTTATTTGATTTGTTCTCTGGATATACGAGTTCCAGTTAAACGTCTATTAGGGTCAGGAACTTCGTTACATGTGTAGCGTAAAGCAAAATCTCTGGTCATTTAAAAGGTACTTTTAATGCCAACGTTCCACGTCCTGTTTTACTCTTTGTCGTCAATATAATTTTAATCGGGACGATAAATGGCGGAAGCGTGCAGAAAGATCTGGGATACCAGTCACGAGATAAGTCAATCGAGAGTCGCTTTCGATTCCCTAAGAGTTTACCGTGACTCGTGTGCGATCATAAACAACCGCAGTTAGCAATCACTTCGAAATCATGTCCCCGAGCCAGAAATACGAATGTTGCCACATGGTAATAAATCTAAGCACGAAATAGGGACTTGGAATTATGTGATACATCTGTGACTATTATTGTTCTCATGGAAATATTACGTCTAGACCGACAAGAACGTGGTGGGAGCAAAACGAACTCCGTTCGAGATCTTCGCAATGCAACGCCGCCCTGCCTATTGTTAGCGTGATATGCCTCTGTAAATTTACTAACAAACTACCGACTCTCATTTATCCCACTATAATTACCCGATTTAATTATCCCATAAATATCTGCCAACCATCGCCATCAAATAAAATAATGCTATGGAACTAATTGTGATTTCTGGCCACAGCCATTATCGAGTTTACGTATAAAAGGAAACCCAACTAATCAGTACCTTTATCAGCGTGTATCAGTTTATCGAGGCTCAAAATTGCAACTATCACGCTCGTGCCTGCAATGCTAAATCGGTTCGTGACATACGAGTATTCATTTAGGATTCCGTAACCAAAGAGTGCCAACAGGACCCTATTATCGAGACTCTGTTGTCCATCCGTATCTCTGTCACGGGTGTATGTCTTGAACCCTAACTGGTAGTTACTTGAAATGTTTACAGTACCAATATGTAGAGCTATGGCCGCTATAATAATGAATACAAAAATTTTAAAACGACACTTTTTTACTATATTAATATAACACCATCTAAGGATTCATATAAAAAAATAATTTGCAGAAAGTAAGCATTAGTACGGAATACTTCGTATGCGAGTACTACCCGTTTTTGGAGCGTTAACACTGCGACAGTATGGTTCTGGCCTCCCTTAGGCAACATTTATTTTAATCTACACGTATTCTCTTTACGGAGACATAAAGTCCGCGAACTGGACTCTTAATCTTTATTTATTCACTTGCACCTGCGAAGTTCTTTCATTTAGTGTCTGTTTGCCGAAGCAAACCTTACCGTACGATATTGATTTAATGCTTTGCGGCGCAGCTTGTAATTAAATAATTATATACGTCATGTACGCCGTAGGTTCGTGTTCATGACTGACGGCAAAGGTTTTAATTAAGACGTATTGTTCAACGAAGCGGGGCGTGACTTTTAAAAAGTTCGTCGTAACCCGTTTGGAATCCTTTCATTAATACGCGTGTTCTCCGCATTCCTGACTATGAGCAGATAATGCGTTTGTATTTTACTTTCTATCATATTAGTGTGATGGTTCGTTATTTTTTTCCCTAAATATAGGTTCTATATTCATATATACATATTGACAATGGTATAAATATTCGATTTATCGACACCGAACAAAATAATCTACGTTCAATCAAAACCGTTAACCGTGAATGGAAGAGTCAGATACGCTTCTATATTGATTTGATGTTTTGATATCGCGATCCGTTCGACCCTTTTAATGCCACACAATAATGGCAGTACGAAATAGCGCGTGTACCCATCATATTCTTTATTGTTGTAAACAAATTATTTTTATTGGAAGAATCGCGATTATCTGGGAATGAAAGAATTCGATTACATGGTCGATATTTAAAAAGACTGAGCCATGCCAGCGAAATCCAATCTGAACTGCTGAGTAAACACCTCCACCGACGCTAAGACAAGCCTTAGACGGAAGCAAAACAAAACAGGGAACACGATTAATGCGACCGGCACGGCAGGCGAGCGAAAAATCAAAACTCACGGCGAAAGAGATGGGAACACGCCATAAATTACACCTGCCTCGATGAAATAAAGCGGAGATATTGTTTTAAAAGTAAGTCCCGGGCGGGTGATTACGGGTCGGCAGCTAACCCAGACTTGGAATTCCGATAGTTTTTGCGCCAGTAAAAACTGATATTCCATCGGCCGCGTTCCGTCCGTATATTGAGTTAATGTCGGTCGTGATTGTGGTTCTGTCTCTGTCTACCGCGTGGACTCGAGCGAGAGGCGATATTGTTTCAGTCAGGGTAGTTCGTATCGTTTTATGGTAAGTTGGCTGGCCCGCATCGGCAGGTGTACGTTGTGCACCTGCGACGCGGTCGGACGGGCTGCGAGATGCGATGGCAAGGACATCGAACTCGTCACCGATGTATCATAAACCCGACGGTCGAGTACGAGATGTACTTGAAATTACGAAAGCATTAACAACGCATACGTTCGATATCGCTTGTACTTAGAATACGTCGTTGTATCGCTTTACAATGTATGTATCAGTTTTTACTACGTAATAATGAAGATGTTCTCAAGATGTACTAATTAAGTTATATTAAATTTGATAAATTATGTAAGTCTGTACTGTACTTGTCTGATCTGTTTCGTGGTTAAAACGATTGTATATGATTGGGAGTTTGACAAGAACGTGTAACAACTAAACGCGTCGCACCTACTTGTTACGGACGGAAAAGTTACCCGAAAACGTCAGCACAGTGAAGGTGCTACACTGACTGAGAAATAATAAATTTATAATGATATTTATGTGTTGTATCGGAAACTTTATTCACTCGACGGCAGCAAAAATGATTTACGCGTTTCTCATTAATACATTCATTTGTATATAAAAATCTCGGTTTCACAATGTTTATGCTGCAAGAGGCGTTCAAAGCCGATGTATTGACTTTCATCAAGAGTAATTTTTGTACCTTATTATAATTAATAAAATTTGAATTTGATAATCTCCGAAATCACTTAACAGATTTGTATGAAATTTTGCGCGTAGTCAAATTTGAGAAATGTCTTAGGTTTTGACCAAACTATAGAGGCGCAGTCGTTGAAATTTTTAATAAATATGGGAAGATATCATCACCTGTCCGGACCCATTTGTACGTATAAGTATAAATAAAGTATAATATGGTCCAGTATGGTATGTATTTATATATACATAGTTCTATTGACTGGTT
>DWIP01000040.1:0-11344 GCA_018248355.1 Telemiades fides | reverse complement strand
AATGAAAAAAATCAAAGTCGTGTCACACCTAGGTCGTAGCGGTTGTCATTTATTTGTAAGTAGATACAATTACTGTTATGTAACTCTTTATTGTGATATTAAATAATATCGTCATTGTATATTATGGAGTTTAATTTCTAATAACCTTCGTATTTTAAGTTACGGGTACTAAAGAGTAAAATTGTTTTAGGTACTCATAAAGTACAAAAATCGGTAAAAATATACATCATATTTGTACAAATGTTACACTGAATATGTTAAACCGGGTTTTCACTGCAAGCAAAATGAACTCCAACAGTTTAGTTGAGTTAAAACTTGCAAAGAAAAACCGCATACAGGGTCTTCCACCACTAAAGCGTCCAGCTAAAAGAACTGGGTGATCAAGTCAAAATGGGCTCGCTTCTAGGGGCCGCAATGGAATCATTACGGACGCAGTGTGCATCACTGCAAAACATAGTATAACTTCCATTTCAAAAGGGCATCAAACGAGTAAAAATGCGTAAAAACGAGTCTTTTTTTTACCTTTTATCGATAAAAACCAAGCTTTAAAATTGGCAATTAAATTACCTATAAGCAGACTTCTGGCAGCCAACAACTTTATGGCATAATTATTTATTCAGAAAATTGATTTTGGTATGTACATAGGAATTGCTTTTTAATAATATTTGGGATATGTTATTGAAGCAAGTGGCGTAAGTCAAATTTGATGTAGGCAAGTGCAAGCAAAATGTACCTACCTACATTTTGCTAGGCGAGATTGAGGACCTTTTTTTAGTAATCAATGGCCTGCATAGGAAACTTGACGACCTTTGTTTAATAGTCAGTGGCCAGGATTTTTCGAGTCGTTAGTGGCCCACATAGAATTTTAAAAACATTTTATCGGGTCCACATCAAGACGCGACGCGCGACGCCCCAAAAACCACGACGCTGTTGGGGTTCATCCATTTTGCCCACGCCTTTCGCCGCTTATTAAAATAAGTTTGCAAGGGTTCTTATATTTAAATTGGAATAAAAGATAGAAATTATGCAATATAATGATTTATTTTTCAGTAGATAAGCACAGTAATTTTGCTTCGATTGTCAAAATATTTATATTCAAGAAGCAGGTACAAGTGATGTTTAACACTTATAAAATCTAATGTCACAAATTGTAGCAACAACTTTATAATTATAAATTTACGTCGTACAATAATAAGTATTTGAAAGCTAATAAAGTAGCCGAACCGATAACTTGAAATCGTTTCAAGGGAAGTAATTACCTCTGTGCATATACGCAAACGATTTATTATTTTTAAAATTTACAAAATTACAAATTAAAAGCATTTAACGTGTTAATTACTTCCCCGAAAACTACTTACATACCTATCCTCACTTTGTGACAAGAAAGATATTTTTTTTTATTATAGATTTGTAAGTTTTCTTTTAAAATATAGAAGCGTTAATAGTAAGTAGATAATATTTAGACATAAACAACAGTTTTATTAAAAATCCATCAATCGTCAATAATTAAGACATAATATATTATAAGGAATATAAATTATAATAACATTGTCTTAACTCGTAACACTTTATACTTAATCTGTTAATACTAGTTAGTCATTCTGTACTCACTTCTGTAGTGGTGTACTAACAAATTCCTTAGCACTGGGAGAAAATAATCCATCCCTGAGGATGTCAAAATATGTTGGGAGTTTACATACTTCAAGTCGGTTGTTACTGATTTAACCGATTTTATTATTTACATTTGTAATAGCGTAGATGCCTTGCTTAGAAAGCCGTTCATTCTTACCTAGAAGAGTTTTTATGATATCTTTAACAGCTGCGTAAACAATTCTTTAAAACCATAAAAATGTCTATCACCTATATCTACATTTAGTCCACAGTCTGGAAGTCATGTGTTAAACGAGCTAGGGACGTTTTGTCATGTACACCAATGGCTACATATTTTAAACATCTGTACTCTTTCCTTCTAAACTCTTTGTAGCAAGTCAAGTATTTACATAACTAATCAATTTCTCTTTTTCTACATTTCTCTCAGCAACAGAGTTCAAGCCATTCAAAACTATACCTTCCAAAGATAATCTTCTGGATAAGATTACTACGACGGTACATTCCGTTCTATATAACCATCAAACCATGCAAATATAACCAAACAAAATACCTACCTACTATAAATTATTATTGATCAAAATATAACATGTTAAAGTTAAAAATTAAAACTTTCTAATCGAAATGTTTGTACTACAAACTAAGTTCAACAAGACTCAAGTTATTTTTGGAAAACGTCGAGAGTGATGCTCTGTTTATATTTTGCAAGTACTCTACCATTTATCACAATAACAATATAAAAAATAAATGCTTGCGCGACTGACTGCTCATATAGGTACATCTTTATACATAAGGCAGCCAAGAGACTAGGTTCACTGGTAGGTAAAAGGCACTGTCTTTAAGTCTGTTAACTATTTAGAACTACTAGAAAGCCAAATATATGTAAATATTATATTACATGAAAAGTATGACTCGTTAAATTAGCACTCCATCTTGGGTAAGTCGAATGTAGGTAGGTAAACTTAATAATTAAAATTACACATAGGTACCTACCTACCCACATTTGTCACATGCAAAGTTAATGAGAAGTACCTACCTAAGTAGAATTAATCTATTTTACCTAGGTTCTTCTCGTAGCATGATTAAATAACATGAAATGTATATCAATAAATATAAGTATGACCTTAGCTCAACTCCGTCGCGAAAATGATACAAAACAGCTTATTCAATACTATTAATATAAGGTACAAATTCCGCTGCGAAACATTGCTACTTAATAAATTGTGATTCGAGTAGGTTGAATATACGCGATTCAACACTGTTGTGTTCTATTATAGCAATCTGATCATACAGAATCTCTACGATGATTATAGTCCTCTTCGGGTGTCTTGGATTAGTTTTGCCGTAAAACATCTTAGTTAGGATACACAAATTAATAGAGCTGGTGAAACGCTGGAAAGAGATAATCGATTCAAATTTGCCAGTGATCACTTTCACATGTGGTACCTACAACTGAAGAACTACCACTAAGAAATTCGCGTTGGAGACGAGCTTGAGGCGTAATCCTTACCTTTATTTCGGTACTGAGGCACTTCTATTTATTTAACATTTGATGACACTATGTGCCCATTAGTCAATACATATATATGGAAATATAATATCTATTCTATTCATTGTTACACTTATAAATTATATACGATGAAATCTTATCTTTCCTATGTAAGTATGTATTATTTTTGTAATAACAAACAATACATCATATCACCGCTAAATCTGTGTTAAAGCACCTTATACTAAATAATTTTATACACGTAACACGTATAAAATATAGGTCAGTTACCATAATAATCTGTGAATACTTTTGTAACATAAAATATACTTTCGGAATTTCAACAGGAGGTATTTCTATTTCATATTAGTTGTACTGGAGGTACCTATTTCTAATTTATATGTTTGTGATGTTCTTACTATCGTAATTTGGTTTCGCTTGCAACAATATGTGTGGATTGTTGCAAAAGATCACACTCCTTGGGGCCATCTCATTGCACCATTAATTAATCAGATCTAAAAAAGGTATAAATATTTTGTACAGATCAAAGCAAAATTATAGAACTTATAAAATAAAACGAATGTGGTAATTTTATTGTTAGATTTAAACAACTAAGTAAAATTAAAATATATACCTACCTAATAAACTGTCTCACAGTTTTCTGAATGTTACACGATTATATACGATTATGGTGACTCGAAATAATTATCTCACAACACTTGAATTAAAAAAATAAATACAATTTATCGTGTGACATTGCCGTTCACTATCCCTATTTTATGTGAAATTATGCTCCAATTATTATAACTTAGATACTGCCTACGTAAATGTTGTTACGGGCACCAAACTAACGCTATGTCGTTCTACACAGTAGATATACGATTTCGCTTCGAAATAAACTTCTCTTTTCATAGACTCGGCGTATTTTAGAACTATACATAGAGTGCTTTAAATGACATGGTCTAATTTGTTTTGCTCTTTGTCTTTTAATCACAATATGAAAAAATATTCAAGCCCTAATTTAAAACGTACAGCGTCCAATACCATACTATTTTTAATGTAATTTCAATGCCTAAAATATACGTATACTTGTCAAATATGATTTGGACCCGGCGTAGGTGAGATGCCTACAGCTAGACGAGACACCCGTCGTTGAGGTTGTTACTGAGTTTTGTTTGAGCGTCTGGGATGGTGCCCGGGTATGTATGGCACTGCTGAGTCAGGTTATAGTTGACTTCGGTGTCATAATACTCCGCGTCTGGTTCTATAGGACCAAGAATGTTTGTGGCTTTGGGGAGATAGCCGTCAGTGGTGATGTAGCTTGGCTCAGCGCCAGCGGGAAGACTGAGAACGCTGTCTGGCCTGCTGTACTCCACATCGATGACGGATTGTGTCATGTATGTATTGTCGAGGGAGGGTATGGTGTCTACGGAGGAGTCGCCGTTGAGAGGAGTGACGCAAGTGTAGCTGGAAGCGAGAACATCTGCGGACTCCGGACGGATATAGGGCGAGTGCGCGTCGAAGGGCAGTTGGAATGATGTGGGCGACTCGTAGATCCTATTCACGTTATAAGGTGTGGCAGGTGATGCTCGAGTATTGGAATTGTTGTTTTTGACGCAAGTAGCTGCGTGTAGAGAAAGCATGTCATGTAGCTGTCGCCTCTGCACTTCCAAGTCCTGTAATGAGAAAAATGGATTCAATAAGATCCTGTAACGTTAAATAGTTTGTTTCGTAAGTTTAATAGTTTAATAATTATTATAATACTTTTGAATAACACAACCGAGGAATAATATAACCTAACTAAATACCTAACGCGCGTAGTGTTACTCACAAACAAAATATAGATGCAAAGAGAAGCAAACGAGCATACAGTCCAGCTGATAGAAACAGGTTACAGCCGCCCATTGACTTTATTATATACCCTTAAATATCTACAGATGCGTTTCTACTGAGGACTAAGATTTTCGCCTCGTGTAAAAATATAGCCAGCAATCGCGCCTATCCAAAGCCGAAAGCAAGAATTGTTTCACGGAGGATTATGAGAGTGGCGGTGATACCTCCACGATCGAACTACATGATTTCTACCTATTTAGACAAAAGAGAAGGTGAGAAATGGGTTATATTCTTATAATATAACTTTTACCAAGTAGGTATCTATTTAAAATCATACATATTAGGTACCTACTGTTGCTAGAGCTGGTGTACTAACAACCTACCTAAAGCTCTTATCTTCACTAGGTATAAGTATTCTGTGTTAAGACAAAGTAACTAAGATTAAATGATTACCTGCAACTGTGCCTTGAGGTCGATGTTCTGGGTTTCCAGGACTTCACTCTCAGTCACCAAGTTGACGGTCCGTTCCCGTTTCTTCATTCTACACTTTGTTGCTGCTATTTTATTACGTTCTCTTCTACGTCGCCTTCTTTCTTCATCCTCTGGTGTTAACTGTAAGTAAAAATAAAGATAACGTTACGATTATGTAACAAATTTAAGAATTACAAACATTATATAATAAGTATTTATGTAGGTAGGTACCTATACTAATCTTTAATGTTGACTATTTAGTTTTTACTGAATAAAACACACAAAAAGCATATTAAAAATTAATATCCACTCAAGGAAAAGTTAAATTGCAAAATTTCAACATAAAAATGTCTGGTATTTTGTGTGAACAAACAAACAGAAACCAGTAGATAGCGACTCTAGCGAAATTGCCACATCATTTGAGTTTATTTTATATGTACCTATCTTAATCATACAATTATAATAAAATCTTATAATTAGGCGTTTAATTAATATATCAAAGGGTCAATTTACACAATTTCGGTTCAAGTAATTATCCAAAAAATTGTACTATATTTGTTATTTTTTTTGTATTCTCACAGACGTCTGTGTCAGTCTATCAGAATGTCTGTGCGTTTTGTATTAAGGGATCCAAAGTGGAAATGCTGCGTGGATTGTAAATGATTTTTTATCTGTAACAAAAAGTAACAGTCTACATGCCTCTACACATACAAAGGTATACATATATATAGCCCATCATGTGCACTCACTTAATTTTCTGGCTTCCATTTTATTTTACACCAGTAATAGTAAGGTACTACCTATCTGCTAGTTGCCGTAGATACTCAATATTATGCGCGTATTTTTAATTTGGCATAAAAATACGCGAATCGTGATCCTTATTTCTAACTATCGATACGATTATCCGCACTTAGCGTGTGACTAGGCACGTAGTTATTTCCCGTGCATTGCCCAGGCGTGAAGGGACACGAATGATCAATACCACTGATCATAATTTCTCATCGACAGTCGCTACTTTCAATCAGGAAGTTAAGTCACGAACGCAGCCGCATTTGCAATGCTAGCCTTCTTTGTAAGCTATAAAACTTCAATAAAGCCGTTGAATTATAATGCTGGACGGTCGCCATAAAAGCTAGTTTAGATACGATTCGCAATCTTCCCGGTCTATCTGTTCCTGGTACGTTCCTCATTGGGTGGCATGGTTATAGCTTTGGCAATAGCCTTATTATTGAGCGTGTTGCTGTCGAGACTCAGAAACGGTAACGTTAACCCGTCCTAGTCGTTCAAATTGAATAAATATTCATGTCTGATCCTCGTTGTTTACTTCAACAAACATTACATAACTTTGAACGTAACAGCTGAGAATGATCAAAACATTGTTGTTTCTATTTATAAACTTTTATTAAGTTGTTTCAGCCAAAGATACTGTTGACACCGTAATTAGTAGGTATCTTTAACATCATAAGTATGCATTTATAATACGGTAGGTATCATATAACAGTCACTATACAGTCTGTAGTCTCTAACAAACGTCAATTCTAACTATTTTGTGAAGATTATTAGGTATTTAATATTTCCTAGGTATAAGAAGAAGAAATCAGTCGTCCCTTTACCGCGGCGCTGTCGCCTCCGGTCAGAGGTCTAGGAGCCTCGAGGGTTCCCTCTTTACCCGGGCAATTCTCAAGGAGTCAACTGCCCCTAAAGATAAGAGATTAGATATAAGATTTTTCCTAGGTGTAAGATTTTTATCTAACATTTCCCAAAACGTTAGAACGAGCGGTAGATAAATATTTTCTTATTCGAACATGATTTCGAATAAACAGAATATTTATTTAAGTTTGATTGTGGTCTTTGGTCGGCAGGGGGTACCTACTTCCCCTTACAAGAACTGTCTGCTTGTTTAAATCTTTTACATCATAAAAATTACTAACCCCTTCACCCTTGGTCATTTGCGTGTGGCTACTGTCATAGTCTTCGTCACTCTCTTCCTTCTTCATCCGCTTGATACAACCATCGGTGTCGCTACCCGACATCTTCCTTTTGGATTCTATCGACAACTTGAGTCCGGCCTTTATTAACTCCGAGCAAGTCTGGAAAAAGAAAAGTGTTTACATTATTTAAAGTCATATGAAAGCTTATGACTGAGGATGTTCTATGTCAGTCAAATATTATTTTTTTACGCTTACACCACACACGTAACATTAATCTCTCACAGTCACCCAAAATCGACTGATAGTGAATGTCATAAGGCATTAATTTGGGCGTTTTTACCAAACCCATAGCCTAAGGCATTACAAGAAAGAGTCAGTAAATAATTGCTAGACAAATGAAATTCAAGGCAAAAGGCAAGAAAGTAATACAACAATGCGCTATTAATTTTATCTCTCTACATAACTAACTGTACCTAAATGATATATTGTTTTCTATATTTTTCTTCATTCAGATAGTTACATTGTAATGTCCGTTCATATAAAAAATTGACACATAATTAAATTCTTAAGTCATCAGAAGCGTTGTTTTTTTAAATTAAGTCCGGCACTTGTAAACTGTATAAATATACATAATACGTGTAAGTAAATATTGTAGATATATGTAAAAGTAAATATGTCTGAACATATTTGAACAAATGCTTAAACTTTTGTTATGTACCTAATAGGAGAAGCATGTAAGCCACCTGATTTAAGTGATAACTTTTTTTTTATGGAAAGGTAGCACACGAGCTTGCAGTCCACCTGATGGTAAGTGGTCACCGCCGCCCATAGATATCTGTAACCAATACACGAACGATACAATCGCACTTGAAATTGATCACTGATGCGTTGCTACCCCTAAGACTAAGATGTTCGCCTCCAGTGTAAGCTAGCCGGCAACCACGCCTCTCCAAAACCGAAACACGAAAAGATGCTTTATGGAGGATTATGAGAGTGGCGGTGGTACCTTCCCGGTCAAACTACATGAGTTCTACCATCTGGCAAAACTGCTGCGCATGTGCATTATTGTAATCAACTTTACATTTTAACCAACCATTTTAATATTCGAGGAACTGAGTAACATAGCAGTCATCATATCGGTGATGCAAATGATACGCAGAAAGTTTTATACTCTATTCATCTGCTAGTCAGAAATCTGAATAGAGATTTATGTTCTGGGTTTGAGCATTTGTAGATACACTTACTTAGGTACTTGTTTTTACGTGGGGCTCTCTCTAAAACTCTATCATAGATGCGTTGTTTCAATACAAAAAGACAGAATGTTAGATAATAATTATGGTAATATAGAAAGTAAAGTAAATTAGTCATTTAAATTCATAGGCACTCAATTTTAGCACAATAGAGGACTGAATTCAAGCACAGAAGGCTGTTGAAAACAGTAGGTACCTATTAATCTATCGGTAGCCACCGTTTTTTGACTGAATATGTACCTACATAGATATACTTGTTAATTCTTATACGATTTTACAGCTCGATGTTAACCGACAATTGCTTTTAACTTATCTAAGAACATCCGGCTATTTGCAACCATAAACTGTGCGTTTAATTTTTTCTCACAAATGATTCACCTACTTCACCTTGATCGGATGATTATCAAGGTCGCAATTCAAGATGTGTTCGTACTCGCATAAGTATTTCCATTCGAACATGTGGACACATGCAATCGTAGTTTTACACCATTGTAATTACAATAACTAAGAACATTGTTTTTCTCACATCTAAAACGTCCGCCCATTGTTCAAAGTTGGAGACAAAAAGGCCATTCACAAGCAATAGAATTGAAGCCAATAGGAGGTCAAAATAATAATTCTTCAGACTCATTTACATACTTAATCGACTATAAATCTCACACTAATAAACAATAATTACTTAAAAGCAATAATTGTAGAAAATGATAAATTTTCTCTAGCGATTTCACTACGTTTATTAAGATATTTTCTACTTTTTAAGACTCAGATGTGTTCCTCTCAGTACTTTGTGGATCTGACATTTAGTTGTTATTGGCGCATCTGTAGGTATACCAATTTATTATAATACAAAGACTATAAAGGTACATCTGTAACCAATACAAGTACGACTTAATCGTATCTAAAATTTACCACAGATGTGTTTCCTGACGTCTAAGATGTTTGCCTCGAGTATTATACTTATGTACAGCCGGCAACCACGCCTCTCCAAAATCGAAAATTGCTTCACAGAGAATAAATTATGAGGCCGGTGGCACCTCCCCGATCGAACTACACAAATTCTGTCACCTGGCAACATATTTTTTTTGTCCTTTTAATAAACAGGATGAAAATCTCACTCAAACTATATGTCTTAAACTACTAAGACTAGCACTGAATGTTTCATGTGAATGTGAATGTTTAACAGCAGTGTTTAAACCAAATCAAACCAGCTTAAAATTAGGACTAAAGTAAGTTCGCTAAATAGTTTTTAGTTTATATCATCGAGTATATTTTTAGTTTATATCAACAGCATCGAGTATACATGAATTTTCCATTACGGGTACTTCGGACTACAAAAAATATCACGCTGCCAGATGTTAGAACACGCAAATGTTCACTTAGTTTACTTACTACATTGTAACTAAGAGCCTGCTGTTAACCTGTGCCTGTAAATATTATTAATCTTCGAGTTAAATATGTAAATTTATTCCCTCCACTCTGCTCCATTTCATTTAATTGCACTGCCTGTGTTTTAGAGATTAATCCTAGGTCGATAAACTATACAATCTTATGACGATCCGCGTGGTACAGCGGTCATCATACCGGTCTACCAAGCCAAGGGACCGGAGTTCGATTCCTAGTCAGACAAATTAATTTGAACGATGAATTTGGATTTCTGTTCTAGGTCTGATTGTGTGCTCGCCTTGTATGTGTCAATGGTACCCACGACACAATCCTAGTTTGCGGCTATGAATATAGAAAGTGTTATTATTTTCCCTATACCTACATATAGCAGAAAATATGTCAAACGTATACAAAACATACCATATGCAAAAATACATATATCTAGGAAACGGCCACATAGGAATTATTGTACACATAGAGTATGTAGTAGCATATATCGATGTTTATTAAGGATGTATTAGGTACAGTCTGTAAGTCCTTGGCTTATAACAAAGGAGTCTGTAACTATCACCGGTAGGTGGAATTTAAAAAAAAATTGACAATATATGAATATGGATTGACACAAAACTTAGAAGAGGCGGATCTTGACTATCAATACAATCAACTTGTGTCATGTATTTATCAGATCGAGATACGTACCCTACATGTAGAGCGTGTACAAAATTGTAAATTCAAGTAATTACGCAGTACTAACCACTAAACGATCGTCAAAATTAATTTTAATCTTGTCCTCTATACAACGAAAATTAATTTAAAATATCATTAAGATTGTATCAAACGACGAATGTCGTAGAGCTTTTGGAATGCTATATATATTTTTTGTAACACAGAGATAAAAATATATTAACAATTTATGCTAAAAGACGATGTTAAAATTAGTATAATTTTATTATAATAGTTATGAATAATTTTAAAAGGATTCCTAAAATATTAATAAGAATAAAACATTATTACGACACATTCTTCGATTATTTTCATTAATCAAAAGGAGTTGGAGCAATTTTGATAATAATCTCCCCTTTGTGACGTTGTTCCAATTTTGAGTAACTCCTTAGATCTTGATCTTTATTATTACTACTTTATTATAAACTAGCTTTCCGCCCGCGGCATCGGCTTGAAATTAAATGAAATTGTATAAATTGCTTAGATACTATTTAGGATATCGAGGATTCCACTTAAAATGCTGTTGTGGACTTTTATGTCTGCCAAAATATTTACTTAACAAAAGTATACTATGTCCTTTTTAATACTTCTAAGAATATGTGTACAAAGTTTATGATAGTTTGAGCTAAATTAATATACTAAAATAAATATGGAAA
>DWIP01000039.1:0-11346 GCA_018248355.1 Telemiades fides | reverse complement strand
GTCTGCCAAGGAGGAAAGTCTATGAAATACTTGGCACCGACATCAAAATTATAAACAGTTATTTTTCACTTTTTAGTTTCTTGAAGTCGGTCCTATTTTTTTTAATAAAAAAGAATATTTTTAGTTTCTGGTTGATTGAACTGTGCACGGCCTTGACCAAGATCTTTTGTTCGCTAATCGCAAAATTAGCAAGAAATACATTTCTATTTTATTCGGTGCAACCATCAGAATAAAGAATAATAGGAACATTTTTATGTTCCAAAATTCGTCTAAGTATGTGTCTATGATACATAAAACAAATACAGCGGCAGTTAAACCAACGTTAGTTTCGTCGAACCAAGGGCGACCGCTTCTGTGGAAGCTCCGAGGGTCGGCGACCATCGATCACCAGGGGGTCGACTGATACGACTCGGTAGATGACGTGAAGTCCAAACCGGTCACAATACACTGAGTCTGTCATTATTATTAACATTGTATCGTGGTATATTGATGTGGATTTTTCATCGGTATTAATTTTTAATTGATATTTATCAATTAAAATCGCATCATTTAATTACGATTCTATAATATTAATATTCCAGAGGATAGTTATCACCCTGAGAATATGCCACGGTAAAGAGGGTACCCTCGAGGCCCGTATGCTCCCTGACCCTTCCTCAGTATGCGCTAGTCTAGGCTACGAAATATGTAGCAAGTTTTAGTTAGAACGTCTCGTAAAAGCCTCTTAGCGAAAGTGCATTCAACGCTGTAAAAAAGCGCTTTGTTTAGCATCAACTACAAATGTATTTACTAATTACGCGTCAATTAGGGTGAAATCTTCATCATCGTCAGATTCTTGAATTTCTTCTTCCTTTGTATTTATTCCATCCGAAGTAGAAGATGGACTGTGGCGTAGTTTCGTTTTGAATTTATACTTATCAATCGATGATAATTTTCTCAAGACGTCGTTAGGTAGTTTATAATTTGCGCAGTTGCTTTGAATGAAAGTCCAAAGCGCACATGTAAAATGGTATTTATAGTATCTGAGCCTAAGGGATTTCGCAACTTATTTTTAATTACATTCATTGTACAGGGTGGGCCATAAATTTTTGCACATTTGAGACATGAATAAAAAAAACTACAAATGTTATTTTGTTGATGTATTTTATGTAATAAACTATTATTGAAATTTAATTTTTAAAAATGACATCGTCGAGATGTGCCAGTCTCGTTGTTGCACTCCTGCAATCGACTACGTAAACTTTGGAAAACTCGCTGACACTTGCTGCGAGGTATTTCGGCTACCTCCTCCTTGATGTTTTGTTTTAATTGGGATGTGGTCGTCGGTTTATCTAAAAACTCTCAAGGTGTAAGGTCCGGACTTCTTGGAGGCCATAGGATACCTCTGCGAGAAATCAATTTGTTAGGAAACATTTCTTTGACCACCGGTAAACTCACATTTGAGGTATGGCATGTTACTCCATCTTGTTGCATCCAAGTCCTGGTACTGTACTTTAAATTCATATAACTGTGGTGTCAAAAACTCTCGCAACATCTTCACTTATTCCACTGAGTTTACAGTTACGTTATTTCCTTGAATATTTTCAAAAAAGTCGCTCCAGCATAGTGTCAGCCAATAACTTACGTTGAATATAATCGTTGGTTTCATTTCCTGCACAATTTGAAGCTTATGTGGGTGTAGTTTAAGGTCCAAATGCAAAATTCGCCGCAGACTAGTTCTTAATATTGCCAGAGCCGCCGAACGCTTACGCGTAGATGTTTCTGGATCGTTCCTTAAAGAACGTCCTGAATGTTCTCTCCGCTTCTTCTTGAATGTGGGCGGCCTGTTTGTTTGTTTAATATTCGTTGTCGATCCCGTTTGCTCAAACTTCTTGACACATGCTTTTATTATATTAACACTTGGACACTGACTTATACGGCGTAATCCGTATTGAACTCTAAACAGGCGTCGTACAGTAACGTAGGAATCGTTTTTGTAAAAATGTTTAACACAAAAAGCGCGCTGTTGTCCCGTGAAGCGTTTCATCGTGACTAAAATTGTACAAAGCGACGCGCAATTCCCCGCTACTCGCGCGCCCCTTCCTCTAGTGATTTTTGAGAAACCAAGTGTTGCTATTTGAAAAATTTTTGGCTCACCCTGTACTATGGTCCTCCGGGTAGAACGTCCCCGCCAGAAGCCGCGCCGACTCAGCAAGTTCCGGCTCTGCGCCATTTCCCACGTATGTTTTGACTAAGTATATTATCAATTTCTTCAGAATTTAAATTGTACGAAGGCAATGTGCATACCCTGCATCCTAGCGGCTTGGACCAAGACCGCAGATCGCCAGCTTCGATCTTTGCAGATTTGCTTGAATTATCCGCAAGCGAGTCTTGTCTGTGCGCTCTGAAAGAGATACAATTTGTCCCTAGGTGCCCTTAGCAATAGGTTATGCGAGAACGCGGTATGTTGTCCCATTTCAGTCTCTCCGGACATTCATTACTGAATTACTGGTGTGTCCTGTCGCTTTTCCCGTTTGTCCGTCGACAATTTATGCAAGATGGAGTTTTGTTTCGCAATCAGTCCGGGCATTTGTCCCACGTGTGGGCTTCCCCGCAGTAGCTGCACGTTTGCGGTTGTTCCTTACAGATTGCCTTTGTGTGGCCGTAGCCTAGGCATTTCGTATATTGTACCAGCGGGGTTTGGTCTACTATTTGTCTCCTTTACAGGTCTATACTGTGACTGCTTCTATGAGTGTTTTGTGAAGTATTTGGGATAGCTCCAGGATTGGATAACACTCATGCGGGTTTATCGCTCTTTTGCGGTAGCCTACGCGGATTGTCCTATCTTTTTCTGCGACTTCGGCCAGAAGATATTTGTTCTGGGCCGTGAAGTATTCTATTATGAAGATTCAGCTCCCGCGCTTCTTCTTTTGAAACTGTAGGGGTTTGAAAACTAATATACCATTACATTGCATTTTAGGAGCATATTTTGTTTTTATACAATGACGTGATCAGGCTAAATTAAATCTAGTGGTGAATAGAGAACTAGAAAGGATATCAAAAAGTTTACATTGTGGCTAAACATAATAAACTTGATTTAGTGTTTCTTCAAAAAGACAGAAATAAAAAGGAATTGGTAATATTTTCGACATTCTCTTGATCAGTAGTTACCTGTACGGAAGATATGGGCAAGATGGCATACCTAAGATTTAATAGACAGTAAAGCGTTAGTAATCTTTCAAATGAGTATAAGTTTTTTTCCAAGTATCCAGGCTGTCTGTGCTCCATTATGGTAGTTTTTAAACGGACCGTAGACTCCCTCATCTAACGGCTGCAAATTGTTGTAACAGTGTGGTGGAAATGACAACATGATTATGTTGTTTTCTTTGGCTTTATCGACGACGTGAATATTTACGTGTGAACTGTAATTATCCAGCAGAAGGAGTACAGGCTCTTCGGTGGAAGGCTAAACGTGTTTAATGAAATAATCCATGAATTTAAAAAAAATCCTTTTCGGTCATCCACCCTGATGAATTGCCCGCTACAATCGCATCTGATTGGCCCCGTACGTAGAAAGAGATCCCTGTATCTCATTCTAGGAAAAACAAACATCGGGGGGATAGAATTTCCAGCTTCATTTATAGCACATGCGAGCGTTACTAGTGTGCCTCTTTCTGCAGAGGTGATTGCAACTAATTGTTATTGACCACGGGCAGCAACTATCTTTTTAGGTTTCTGTACCGTCGTCACACCAGTCTTATCTATGTTCCAAATGCGCGTAGCTGTAAATGCATACTTTTCAAGTATCCTTTGAAGCTTGTCAAAAAAGTCGTTGACGTTCGTTCTATTGAAAGATGTTGCTCTACTGTAAGAAGTTGCTTCTAGTGTTCTTAGTGATAGTTGAGAATTTCTACGCATAAAACTATTAAATCAGTTCGGCCCAACCATTTTATTTTTAAGCCAACGAGGTGGTACAATTTTTACGTTCAGTTTTTCTGCACATTCATAAGCCAGTTTTCGCACCTCCGTTGGCTGAAACCAAAATAACATAAGAAGCAAATTTATCTTCTGTTTCTTGAGAAAGTACTAACCTTTTGAGTTACAACATACGGACCATCTTGTCGCGTGGTAAGTTTTGGACTTACGCCCTTGCTTGAGCTACTTAACACATGACTGCGTAACAAGACTAAGTCACCTGGAACATAACCCTCGGCATCTCGACGAGTCTGTTCTTGACGCAATTTCTCTTAACTTGCTCTTACTCGATGCTTTTAGCTTTTTTTGCTTTGCTTAGCAATTGATTATACTAATTGTCCATGACGAGAATATGCCCTACATCCAAATAACTATAAGGTCCAAGACCACCTTCGCGGTATGGTCTCGGAACCCATACAGAAAATCTGGATGCATTGTGCTACCCTTACCTGTGTACAGTCTGTACTGGAACAAACTCCGTTTTCGCCTCGCACAACTCGATTGATTTTATGCCAAAACGCGAGACTATTGCGCGGTTACATTGTTTCCAGCTTAGACGGCCTTCCATAAGAGTAAGGACTCGTCTATTTTTATAAGGTTTATTTTATAGTTTTTACGGCATTTTTATGAATCTTTACAGATTTTTAAACTATATGCTGGCCCTTCGCTTATTTGTGTTTCTCTCGGAAGACCGGTCTCAATGCGACCAATTGATAGGACCGGAGATATTGTATTTAATTTTCGAAGGTGGCGTCCAATATGGCCGTCAATAATTTTAAATGGCAAATTACTGAATATCTCCGCCCCTAGACGTCGCAGAAGCTTGCGGTTTGCGTTAAACAATTCCGCGTATATTATAATTAGCTTTATAACGCGTATCTTGGTTATGAGTTTATTAATTAAAAGGGTTCAATGCGATAAACAATATCTTAGACACTAGGTATATAATTGTGCGTGCGCTTCGCGACCGGCCTACGGCGGTGCACGGGGTACAACTTTCTCGCACGACGGTACCGGACGGAATGACTAAAATTATAATAGGCGGCGGTGCATCCGACGCATTGGCTTTGGCCTTTCGGCACGAGTCTTGCTTTGTCGGCGACCGCGCCGACTGTAGCGGCGCGCGCTTTGTGCCGTGCCGCCTAGTAAGTATAGCGCGATCGCGATGTCTTAATATTGAATCGGTCTTGGTCGTTATACTAATGTTTAAATGGATTTGTTGTTGATAAAATTGGTATCATTGATATTTCTTTAGGAAAAGTTATTTTTTCTTAGTATTTGTGTTTTATCATTTTTTCAGGTCGTAATTTAATGGCTGGTGCAGCTCGCCGAGTTTGGGAGGAATTATATGCTTGTAAAAAACCGGCCATTGAAGAAGTATTTAAGATAACACTTGTTCTTCCTGTGGGGAATGCTCGGGCTCCCGATTTAACGTCCGTACGGGAGCAGTTAAATGAAAGTGCTCATAAGTTGTGGATCAACTATATAGACTCTGAGCGAAAGGTATGTTAAATATCTGTTTCGTTGGTTACTTATATATAATTACTCTTTCAAAATAGTGTAATGAAAAATATTAAAAAATATATAACTTGGTTGGCCTACAATATTTGTTAGTAATTGTCTTTTTTGTCTAGGCTATATATCGTGTGCCCTGGGAATTACACAACCAAATCCAGTCAAAGATTCAAAAAGTAACAGGTGGTCTGACTCGTTTAGCATCCAGAACCAAGGTTAAAAAGGAGGATTCTGCAAAACAGAGGCCTCATTTGCCAAAAGACCATGCTCTTGCATACATGCAAGATCATGTACAACTAGTCAGGTGAGTTTCATATAATAAAATGTACATGCATGTATATGTAAAAGTAAACTATAATAACTATACATATAAGTGGTATATAAGTATTGGACTTTATTTTATTATTAGTTTTTTAATCATGCTTATTTCAAATTCTATCGTGAACGCAGAAATAACAGAAATTTCGTTACACTACAAAGCTAAAATATTATCTTAGATAAAAGAAACAGGTACAATTTAAATAATTAATAACGGAATATTATAAGTTATTCCAGTATAATTACCTGTTATCTATTTTAACAGTTGAATGTATTATAGTCTTAGCAAAGATAAATGAAAATTCCCACTGAATTAGGCTTCCTTTTGTTCTTTGATTCGGTCTCAC
Organism: Telemiades fides; assembly: GCA_018248355.1. Taxonomy (NCBI): domain Eukaryota; kingdom Metazoa; phylum Arthropoda; class Insecta; order Lepidoptera; family Hesperiidae; genus Telemiades; species Telemiades fides. Next base: position 5,212 of record DWIP01000039.1, on the reverse strand, counting down.
GTGTTCCAATTTGTTTTGTTTTAATATTTGTCATATTTGTTTTGATCGTTATTGGAAGTAAGAGGTGTTGTAATGTTTTGATATTCATTATTACCTGAATAATTAATACAAAACCTATCACTTACTGCTTTATAACAATAGTTGTGACGAGACGACTTTAGATCCTACAGGTATCTCTAGTAGATAGTACAGTTTGATATTTGGATTTTATTTAAAAAGTACTTAGTGCTAAGATTATTCCACAAGCTGTAATTAATAACATCTGCATAACATTACGAAGAATACTTAATTAAAATATCTATAGACCAGATTAACAATGCTTACCTAAAAATAAAAACACACCACATTTTTTTTCCAGAAGAAAGAATATTTAATCTGTACTTAAAAATAAATAGGTAACAAAAATAGCAAGAAAGCACGACAAAGCGTGGTCCAAGAGTTAAAAAAATAAACACGAGAAAGAAGCCTTAAGATGGCAAGGGGAACAATGGACATTGAAAGAACAACTAATTACCTCGGCTTAGCTGCTAACGTTTGTGTAAGGCACTCTTTAACCTTAGTCCGTGTAATTTATGCCACAATCTCATCGTCTTTAGAATATAATTTTCATTATGTCTAGAATTCGCCCAAACCAGAACACATTTTAAATATCCATGTACAATGTTATTACTTATTACGTTTTTGCGTCTAATGCTATATCATTACTTTTTAGTGATACATTGTTTATCTATCTATCATTAGGTAGAGACACGATAAACATAGATTTTCAGATATCGATTAATATAGATACACAAATATCGGTATTTAAATAAAAGATAGGTGATATTTTGAGCCCTATTCCAATACTGTTAAAGTAAGCAAGCAAATGAACGGAGCGACAGCAATTTGTAGCCGATAACCGCACTGCAACGCGACACCACACTCGATCGGCCACTCACTCTGCAGTGATTGATGGCGCTGTCATCCCGCGTTATCAGGCGCAGATACTCGGAGCAGACAAGTTGAACGAGCCGTTTTTGTGATAGAAGCAGCAAATATGCAGTGCATCTGATGTTATGTGGTTTAATTTCAGGCTAGGACTGCAACTTTGTTAGGCTTGCTTGTTTCTCACTTGTTATATCTAAACCTCGCCACACAATCCAATCAGAACACTGGACGAAAGGAGCTAAAAGCCACGTTTAATGAGTAGTTATTTGGAGCAGGACAAGTTGAACGAGCCGTTTTTGTGATAGAAACAAACGAGCATGCAGTCCATCTGATGTTATGCGGTTTAAGTTCAGTCTAGGACTGTGCAACTTTGTTAGGCTTGCTTGTTTCTAACTTGTTGTATCCAAATATCGCCACACCATCAAATCAGAACACTGAATAAAACAGTTAAAAGCCAAGATTTATGACTAGATACTGGGAGCAGGACAGGTTAAACGAGTCGTTTTTGTGATAGAAGTAAACGCGCATGCAGTCCATCTGATTCTATGGATTTATGGTGGTTTAATTTACTTGGACTGTGCAACTTTGTTACGCTTGCTTGTTTCCTCTAAACCTCAACTTAGGACACATTGCGCAAGTCCAGAAAAGACCTCGCCACACAATCAAATCAGAATAATAGATGATGACCGCTAAAAGGCACGATTTATGACCTTGTGTCGTCACTTGGTCTCTAGTGTCGTCAATTTACATTTCAGCATCACTTTTCCTTTAAAATGTAATGTATTTAATGCTATAATCAGTTATAAACCAAGCCGTTCTGCCTCGGAAAGCAAAACTCTATTAACCAAATGGTATAAAACCGTACAAGTAAAAAATACCACACAGAAGATTTTTCAATTGATTCGGAACGGACGAGCTTGTAAAAACAATCAATCTGTGGGGAATGCGGCCGATTAACACGTAAGTTTCGAGCTGGTGGTAATAGTATACCTACTATTGACGTAATGATGACCCGTACGTAGCGTAGCGGCCATCATGCCGGTGTGCCGTGCAGATGGTCCCGGTTTCGATTCCCGGTCAGACAGAAATATAAATAATGAATTTGGACTCGTCTTGTCCATGGCAACCACAACACAAGGACAATAAAATCAAACATTTTTGTATGTTTCAAACGTTTCATACAAACAAATTTATTTAACGCTCCTTGACAGACCGCAACCAACAAAGATGAGGCAAGAAAGATTTCTCCTATCTCAAGAGTTCTAAATGATATCTGTCAGGCAAAATGCATTCCATGCCCGCCGTGCGCTGCGCCGTACTGACCAAAAATTTAAGATGTTTCGTATAGATTTTAGACAAGATTTACTTTCAACTACTTTCTATATCAAAAACAATAAATCTTTGTTATAATAAAGTAATTGTAACGCTATAAAACCGGATCAGATCTGATCGTTATGTCGTAATGGTCCTTTTATTCGATGACGTAGCGAAGGATCCGACAATCTGTATGCGTTTAGGAGTAGGCCCATGTTGATTATAGTTTCCGGTATCTCTTACGCTCCATTGTGTGCATTGTTCGTTTCGGACGGATGAAGCGAGCTTCATCCGGCGGGTACGAGGTCGTTTCTCGGAAAGCTGAAGGGACACCCTATATTTATCGGTAAATCAACTTAAGCCGATAAAGGACTATTGCAATATGGTAGTCAGCAACATTAGATCTTTTTCTAATGAGTCAGAATACTCTGTAGGATCAAGCAAGATTTCAATACATTTTATACGTATTCTACAACTATCTAAAACATTGTTACAAGTCCATTTGCGTTTGCCACTGTTTATTTAAAGATGCCAATGATTAATCTACGTTTCATTGGGAGTTTCTTTTGTTGTATTACAAAAGTCTTTTATATAAAACTCTTTATAGCCCCGATGAATGTCGAGATTCCCAAATACGACTCCCTATGGGCTTGCTCACTGTCTCGACGCTTAGATTACAATGTCTATAGACGTTAGGCCACTGGATCGCTCGTCGCTTGCAAATACGTGTCTTTTCATAGTATTCTCCTGCCATCTTCCGTTCAGCAGACGTTAATTGAGTGCTCGTATGTAAAATAAACTTTATCTCTACGCTCATTAAAACTGCGTTAGAGCCTTTCTTCTGTTCAATTATAACAGCTACAAAACATTTACAAAAGAGCTACTCTTTTGTTTCTTTTTACACAAAGCCCCTCTGTGTGTACTTTATTAAAACAAATCTTTTACGACGTCGCATTTCCTCCGCCGCAAAGTTCCTCGTGTTCCGTTCGGCTCTTGAATAATGCTTCAGTTTTTCTTATTCAGTAAGTCTTCCTATAACTCAAATAACAAAGAGCCGACCGCGGTGATCCCAACAAAAGAATATGAGAAATATCTGCGCTCTACAATACGAATCGCATCGCGGGGAATATATCGGAAAATATTTCTTGCTCCTCGAATATCTGAATACATAGTTAAAATCTCTTTCGTATTTTATCAAAGAGGGCAAGCAAATAGTGTGAACGTACAAAATATATCGTTCCGAGCAATACGTGAACACTGTTCCACTATTTTTCTGAGAGGTTTATCTAATCTATCACTTTGCCGCATACTTATGTAACGAACGATAGAGCCCATTCATTCATTTTATGTCAGGCGCTGTGATTAAATAACCTCCTCCAAGGAGGTCTCCGTCGTCTTGAGATTACCGAGCTTCTATTACGGTATTAACTCACTTATCTCCAATATAATATTTCAATTCGCAGCTCAGCTTAATGGTGTATAAAATGTATCAGTATTATTGTTTGTTTAGCTATTGTTGCTGTTCGTATTATGTCTTTTACCTTTAACTATTGATTTCAATGTTTAATATTCAATCGATGTTACTGCTTTATTACCGTTATTAAGAACTATTACGTCACGCATGAACAGTAATAAGTGTAATAACAGGTAATTCCCACGAATAACGAGGGGTGTCATTACTTATTCACATTTTATAACCTTTGTACAGAGGAGTTATCTGTATAGAATTTGTTTTCATATTCTTTTACGTTACCTAAATGTTCGTCCTCTTTAGGATTTCTCTTTGTTGATTCAAACAAAGTTTTAAATAAAAAACTTTTTTCGTTTATTAAATTTGATTTTAAATGTTTGTAACGGTAATATTGAAATGTGTAGATTCTTAATACATTTGTCGAAATTCTTATAGGATCGAAAGATCATCCATACAGATATTTTTTTGCAAGAAACAATTTTGTGAATTAAAGAATGTAATTTTTTTATTTCGTTTAAGCCTGGCTGATATTAAAGTCGCAAAGAAGACGTATGAATGTGTATTGAAATTCTCCTATGGATTTGTATTAATTATATTATTATTTTACCATGATTTATTGAACCGTAGAATCCTTCGCAATCTTAACTTAAATTCCTAGATTTTATAACAACTCGAACCAAAACATATTATTTAATTGCACAATATAAGTAGCACAAATATTTACATCGGTAAAAAAGTTTGCATTTGTAGTTCAAAACACAAGCAAACCTACAATAATCATAGTAATGACAGGAAAACATGAGAACTCGTTCGCTAAGTTACTGGTATTTTAAAATCATCCACCGCATTAAATTTATTCATCCCCGTCGAGCTTCGTAACCGCCCATAAAACGCGCTGTAATTATCCGTTTGTTTAAAGAATGTATTACACAAATAAACTTTACGAGTCGAACGATCAAACATAACTTTTTTATTATCTCACATGTTTTCTCGGACGCACACACGAGAAAAAAATGGTTTTATCACCGCCTCCCGCGCGGTCGGGCCAGGCAGTCATGTGTCCAATTACAGTGTAACAACTTTTTATAATTATCAATCGAGTTTCTTTTATACGGCGTCGCTATGAATAAATGTGGCTCAATGGGAACCGTGTAACATCTAGCTGAGGTAACATTTTGTTATCCCTTCATGCATAAATGTTTGTGTAATAATTTTGGAAGCCATGTTCCTGTCGAGCCCCCTTTCCCCTCGCCGTGCCCGCGCCTCTTCGTGCCACGTTGCATCGCTCGCTGCCGACCGTCGAACCGTGCTTCTCTTTCTATCTTTAGTTTTATGAATACCGCGTGCCGTAAACCCAAGGACCGCATGCTTCACTCAATGAAAACGCAAAGCATTATTTATTTTATATTGCTATCATATCATGAAATAACTCCACGGGTGATAATAACTTTTTTTTTATATTGTATAAGTTAGTGCTTGACTACGATACCACCTGATGGT
>DWIP01000038.1:0-11353 GCA_018248355.1 Telemiades fides | reverse complement strand
TAACCGACTTCAAAAAAAAGAGGAGGTTCTCAAATCGTCTGTACTTTTTTAACTATTTACAATCTTATTATTATTCCTCCATGGGTGGGTACTCGATTCGGTCATTATACTAGGGAGTTCAGCTTCTAAGAGATTTCGGATTCTTCCAATCACCTACAGGTCTAGAATACCCAATGAAGTTTAAGATAATAGGTAGTCAAACCTTCAAAGACCGGATAACTCTAACTCCACTAAGTGCGGTGGGGGTGAGAAGGCTCCTTTGAGGCCCGTAAACTACTTCGAGAAATCATTAAAGTTGCTTAAAGCGCGACGACTGTGTATTGTTCGATTTTAGAAGTGAAACAAAAAATATGTAACTCTTTATACTTTCATGACTTCAACTGTATTTAGTGGTTAGTTAACACACGGATCACACACTGCAGGTGTGTTTAGATTTTATGATGTGGATAGTTAGTTTATTACAGCATAAAACATTGACTAACAACTATATAATCTAAAATATATACATATACGTATCACTATACAATAAATCTTTTGTACAAGCTAGATGCTTTCCAAGTTGTTATTAACTGCAACTGTCAAGTAATTATCTGGCCTCGGTTTTTAATGCACTTTAGTATTAAAAATATGTCATCACCAGTGTCAAGGAAGTGAGTGGTAATCGCGTCACTCATAACGAAAGCACGTAACTATTCAGATTCGCGAAATATCTTTGAGTGTAGAGCGACGGCCTCGCCGTTAATGTGTTTAAGGCTTTAAATTATGTAAAGTGACCAATTGTTTATGAATATGTGGGATAATCTTAGCTAGCATTTATATCAAGATACTGTCAAAAGTTTTTTTTTATTTAAGTGATGCTAATGTACCTTAATGTATGTTTATAGCTGATACACTTTCTTACATTTAAAATCAAGCAGCCCTTACTCAAATTAGCAGATATGAAGATTGATAGAACAAACTTTAATATTCTTTTGGTAAAGGGAGATCTCCTGCCTACCGAGGAGCGGCCGTGCGCCGTGAATTTAAGTTCGGAGCTTGTATTTTTGCAAGATACTTACAAAAATCAGATAGCTTGATTCAGAAATCGGTACGGTAGGTAGCCATAGTCTTATGACAGATAACTTGAGAATAACACTGGAACAATAGCCTATTGAAAATAAAACACAAAATATTTGTGTGAACTCATTTACTTTTAGTACGCTATTTTGTAAAAACATCAAGATTTCGAAGAAATATGTTTTAGGAACGACAGGGTCAATATGCAATTGGCAAGTGATCTCTCGTGCTATCTGTGACAAAACTTAAAATGTGTATTTGTATAATATGTCAATAAGAATATAATATTCGTTACAAACCAGTCATTAGGTACACTGGTAGGTAGTCAAAGGCAAGTTAATTTAATAATTAATTATTAACAGTTTGTAATCATACGACGTGTAAAAGTAATTACTAAAAATTGCGCAGCAAGTCGTCGCCACGCGACATAACATCCTGCGTTTCGCGGGAAAAATGCTACAATTTACTTTTAATTAACTCTTAATTGCCCTACTTAAATTAAATCCGTTCATTTTCTAAATTTCCCTCGTGTATATAAATTATAATGAGAGCTGAAATTATAGGTATGTCCTGTGTTTATTTATAGCGTAGTCACTGTCAGTTACACAACTGGTTGGCGCCAGGCGTCGCGTCGTTTGCGTTGCGTTTCGCGATTCGCGGGAAATCGCCACTGACCGCCACAGCCTATAATTGCAACGCCCTAATTGTTCCGTTGATGCCTGACTGACCGGTAGTCGGTTGTCTACACGGATTTTTAAAGTTCCATCGGCATTCCTTACGAAATATGCAATCAAGCACAGATTTGTTTCGTCAACTGTGACGACATGCATTGCGTTCCAGTACTAATGAATCGTTATTCAGATGACGTTTCAAAAACAACATGTATTAACACATAACGAGTTCCTCTATAATTGTTGACGTAAGATGGATCTCAGATACCTAATTGGGTAAATTAATGATTTATAAAACTAGGATAGAAACTTAATAAACGAGCATTTATTCCACTTGGGTCTGATAGTGTCAGTGGCCCTTCAACATTAAAAATAGATCGCACGGTAGGTACCTACCCTCGAAAACTCAGCAGTTTACACACCGCTACTATGAAAGGAAATAGTTGTGCTCTCCCGCTTTAAAAGCTACCTAAAAATGATTTAGTGCTTTTAGTGTGTTAAGAATTTCAATTTTTAGAATGTCTTTAAAAAACGCAGTGGCACTCCGGGAGTGCCAACAGAAGCAAAAACTTAAACAATTACTTGTGTACTCTTTGAATCGTCAAAAAATATTCCACAGGAAATCTTTCGATTCTAAAACTTTCCGACATGAATGTGCATATATCTATGTTGTACGTATACACACAACTTTTATTATTTATGTCTTTCAGCCCAAACTCAATTCTCATGTAAACAGGGCCCATACGTAAATACTTATATAAAAAGGTGTCAGGAACGGTAACGGTAACAGTGTCGCGAGTTCAATGTTTCTTGCCAAAAAATGTCCAACGCATCTAAAATTTCACTTCAAAAATCTTGTATCTTACTAAGCACGTCTTGTTTCCGTCCTTAAGCTAACGCGGCAACACCTTTGCATGCGTTTGCAATTCATTACTTGTTCTCCGGACGCGAATTGTTAAAGTAGATCCTGTCTGGTAACTCTTTAGGGAGTGGCGCCTGCCTGTCACCGATCCATGGCCGAGTAACATCGTTCAATGTTTATCGTTACTTACTTGCTAGGCCAAGTTCGACTTTCATAACTCTGTCCAATTGGTTTACGTATCGTAGCAACTTCTACCTGGACGCGTAATACATGTTACTTTGTTGCTGTACTGTATATATATTTGCGGTTCTATTAGGTCGGTTTTAAAGACTGAAGTTTCAAGTACTACGTACTAAAAAGTTTGCAGTTCAAATACAGTAGCTTAGGGGTGATCTAAATATTTGAAGTTAGTTCCCAGATGCTGTTGTAATAAAAACGATGCACCTAATAGCATCTCGAATGTCTTAAACATAGACCAAAATCGCTTAAATAATGATAATTTAATAAAGAACTTACAAATTTTACTATAAAGTAATTTTATTCATAATTGGGTATACTTTTACGTATGTAATTTATGTTGTTATCGGGATATCTATATGTATATTATAAGTATATGTAAACTATCGATATTAGGTGTATAATTAATGGTATTATATTTTTGTTATCCATACCTGTGTTGCAAGAAGGAGCTATAGACAAACATCCCAAGACCTAGCGTAGATAGCCAAATTTATCATTTAGATGACCGCAAGTATAAAGTCGGTTCTAGGATCCCGTTTGGATCGTATTAATAAATAGTCACGTCCCACTGTAACCCACTTTACCTGATCCAATGGTTTTATCAAAGCAACTCGTACTCAAAATGATTAATGCATGGTTTCTGTAGTAGCCTAATACTGTTATTTTACGGAAAGACGATTGCAGTTAGTTTGTGGAAAACGTTTATAAGCTTGTTCTTATATTCACTAAGACAAAGCTGTCTCTGGTAGATAATGCGGGTTTAGATCCAGCGGATATGCATTGTTGGGATATATGGTATGTCATATAACCCAAGAAACTATAAGGTCTAAGAAAATGAATTTATGAATTCATGTTATTATTCCAATTTGATCAGAAACAGCAATCCATCCTACCTCATATTCCTACCTTAGACCAATCCTGCCTCAGATAGAATTACAATTCTATTTGTAATTGATTACGACGTAAAAACCTATGATTTGAATCGCATGCATCTTTATCTTTTTTTTCTTGCTTGATTCTTAATAAGTTGCCCAATGATATAAATTTACATTCAATCACACAGAGACGAGTGCATTACTCAAACAAAAATCTCCTGTTTGTCACACTAATACGGGAACCCTTACACCAAACAGGTCTTTAAATAACAGTCGTCTAAAAACGTTTAAGAATCGATCGTAACCCAGAATTAACCTTATACATAATTGCTATATTCCCCAGTAACACAGAACTTTGAGCTTCTTATGTAGGTATCTGTGTCACAAAATATGAATGTCGCAGATTTATAGGTCGATCATAATTCTTCGTCGCGGTACGCCGTTACTTAAAGTGGCAATTTTGGCATCACGTCTTCTGTTTCTGAAAACTCAACAGCAAAATCTACAATATTTGGGTCACGTTACATGCTATATTCGAAAACAAGATACGCATCTTCATGCACTATGTTTATCCCCTGAACATAAATTTTGTATTAAGTCGACGCTAAAGATAATCGAGCCTATACAGAATATTTCAATTTGAGCATATCTCTGACATAATGGTTTGTCAGAAACATCAATAAATGATAAATGATACGTGTTTTTTCGTTGTGGTTTTATTTCGGTACGCTTTCGGTGAGTTTTTTCTTAAAGTGCCGATGAATTGATGACATGTCATGTTTTTAAGTGCGAGGCAATTTTTTATGTAATACCGTATGTATTCAAAGTTTGGGAGCGTTTGTAGATGTAGAATCGAATTGCTAGTTAATGCTAATACGATAGCTGAGCAGTATATTACATGTATCACATACATTACATAAACATGCAGTTTATTCTTGTAACAGAAAATTTAATAAAATAGTACATATCTAATACTGCTTAACATTAGAAACGCGAAAGGAGATTTGTTTGTTCATTACGCTTAACTGTTAAACCTTTAATTTTGTACATAGATATATATGTTATGGAAAAAAGACTCATTTAAAAAAATATATTCCGGAGGGGTAATTTCGAAATTTATGAAAATATTGTATACCTAATACCGATTACCGTATGCGTGGACGCAGATACAACTTAGTATAAAATATTTTATCTCCAAGTTGACGTTCCGAGGTTCTATGTTAAGTTATTGCATGTCGGCTCAGTTTTTGCTAGAAATGCAAATCGAAAATTCTGTATCCAATACGGGCATAAAACTTTTATGGCATGGTACTACAAGTCTAATCAGAAAAAGCTGCTAGCCAAGTCACTTAAAGGCGCCTTCTTTTAAAGTCAATAACTGTACTAAGATTTTTGCCTTATATGTTAAAACAGGGTAATTTATTTCTGCTATGATGACTAAAATTTATGTCACGGTTCCATAAGGGAGGACGGGATAGCTTTGTAATATGTGTGCACTTACTAATAATAGAACACCAAATATTACTACTAACATCTAATCTAATATTCCGTATGCGCTGCGCTAACAGTCCTCCCCGTAACTGCCGAAAGCTAGTATTAGCTTACTATTATGTAAAGTGACTATTAACTACATATTTATATTATGTTTATTTATGAAGACTTTAATTTCCATCCTTCAACACATCACATAAAGTACGTTAAACTTCAAAAAAATAATTATTACTTACGTTTCTGTGAAGGAAATCACTACGCTAGGCTAGATATAGGAACATATTAGCGATATCAGAAACTACATGTTTTTGACGATATAACGAAGAGTTCAACATTATTCTCAAAAATGTGAGAGACTTACTAAACCACATGAAATGGAAAGACGAGAATTACTTCAATAGTAATGCATCAATACTTCAACACATCAGTGAAAGCTTCTCTTAAACATAAAGTATTAGGCGTTGCCTTACCTAATGGTAAGCAATAATAAGATTTAACAGCAAATTTAACAAAACAAGTATTGTACACGAGAGGCAATTAGCGCTGGTTGTAAAGTATCTAACGGTTTGTTATTAATGGTTTTGGCGACGTAAAATTACTAGTACCGAAGCGTCATACGTCAACATTACTCATACACGGTTCGACGGTTGATGGATGGTGCTTGTAATCTATTAATTACCCCATGATGCCTGCCGATACAACACCCATTGTTTCTAGATAGCGCACCATCTATCAACCCACGTGATGCCATGTCGTCTGATCATCGTAATTTGTCTTATATGCTTGGTTGGCCGAAACTTTTTAAGTGTTGCCGAATATTCGACTATCGATTAATCGATAGTGTTCACCCTAAATCATTTATATTATGCACTATCGATAGTATCATTCTTCTCACGATAGATCGACCATCGATAGAATCGATAATATCTGTGTGTTAGTATTATTGTGTAAACATCAAATTTAATACAATATTATTAACTTAAAACGATAGTAGGTATCTATATTAATGCAATAAATAGGAGTAGGTACTGTAATACGATCAACTGCCATCGATAGTGATATTGATATTCTGGATAGACAATCGATTCATTTTTTCTCCTGACTTTATCCTTTCAAAGTGTAGGCAGGCCGTCCTACTAATGCACAACCCTTTCAGAAGACGACGATTTAATGCCATTTCTAGGCTGAAATATATTGTTTTATTGTATGTGAAAACAGTTTCAGGTTTGAAAGTTGATGTGCGCACTCTACCTCTCAGTAGATTATCGATATCATCGACAGATATAATCATTTTTCCACAACTCTGTTTTTTAATATCAATCTCTACTCCCTTCGTCTAACGATGCTTCATAAATACCTCGATCGAAGGTAAGGCACGGGTTAAGTTGACCTTAAGTTTAAATCATGGATGGAAAAAGTTTGTGTGTTTGATTGAGATGATATCAGATCAGAAGCTAGTCTACCGAATGAAATCGAAACTTATGCATCTTTGTACTTATTATTATATAAGACTTACGTACTCAAGTTCGTTTTGATGAAATACTATGCTACTAGATCCATTGACTAAAGTTTTGCGTTGTGTTTACAATTAACAAATTTATGGATTTTAGACGTAATTTATTTGCTTCTTAAATATATGAACCTTATGTCTTCATTTCTAAATTTTTCTAATAGGCTTTTCTGCTATATAATAATGATAATACTAATCTTTATTTTTTTAAAACCATTACAATATTTATGATACGTAGTCCCCACATTAGGTAAACCTGTGTTGCGAGTAAATACAAGATGCTGGAAAAGCTATAAGTACAATAGTACAACAAAATAATAGAACATTGGTAGGTATAATAAATATACTTTGGAAATATATATCTGCTTGTTCCGAAATCAAATGCGGATCTCTCTGCGTAACAGAACGATAATGTGACCACACCGGTCGTCATTATGATGATTCACAAGTACTTTTCAAAAGTATGTGTTTTCATTGTTACTCGATCATTCGTAATGCGACCGCAGGGAAAGTTAAAATGCTCATATTTAAGTCATCGGAGGCGGAAAATAAAACGAAATGAAAATGAGAGTGTGGAATTTCGTACCCGTTTCACAACCAATATTTATTTTAATTGTGTGGCAACACTGGTACCAGAGACTACAGAGCTCATTCAGTGTTAACTTTTATAATGGTTAATTAGCAGGTATTATAATTTTATTGGCATGGTAATAAAGAATAACTCCTGTGTTTTATTGTTTATTTTATTATTACGACTTTTAAAAGCACATTGCTTTTTTATTTTAACTCATGATTTAAAATTTAATACTGTATATTTTTACAACATAAATAACCATTTGTAAGTTATAGGTAAATGATGAGTAGTATGTATAGTAATAATTTTGCATTTATAAAACTTATTACAGCTAACATACGTATGTACATAATAATATATCTGCTGGGTAATTCCCATAAATTTAGGAGATTGAAAGTCAATTGGCAACTTAAATCGATATCCCAGATCGGTTATCCATTAGCATCGATCTCCGAGTACAACGCGGAATGCATACCAATGCATGCAATGACAATGCATGCATGCAGGCATGCAATGTTGCATAACACGTACGCGTCAACCGATTTGGTTCACTCGATCGAATGATCCCTTAGAGAAATGACCTTAATTTCGTTACGAAATTACGCAATCCCTATATAGGTGTAGGTTGTAGGTATCTACAGTTAGGATGGCGAATTGGAAGCAGCGATCGGATTTGTATTTGAATGTAGCAAACAAGCTTGCCGTCCACACAATGTTAAAAATTTAATAGGTACCGCATTAGGACTTCAAACCCGGTTCTATCAAAACCTGATATGATTTCAGTTCTACCTAACCGTAGACCAAACATGTATGTGTTACTACTGGAAGGCTAAGTAATTCGCCTTTTTTAAGTATGTATGTTGAAACCATACCTCTACAACCATAAGAACTCCATGAAACTACGTAATTCTGTAAGTAATGGGGATAATAATGAGGACTCTCATTTAGGAGGGTGGCTGTGGTACCTATATGGTCGACTTATATGTTGAACTAAAGTTATTTCTACCCTATCCTATATATGATTGAATTTAGATACCTAAATCTAGCTAAAGTGATCATTTCCCGTCGCTACCTACTTTAATAAACTTATTATCGCTTTGTGGACGCTATTAAACATCGAATTCTTCCATTAGTCGTTTTTGTACACGGACAACAAGCTTTATTATATTACGCTGTGGATTGCTTAAGTCAAGTGTGTGCAACTGCACGCATTATAACGAAATTGAATCATTATTCGGAAATAATTAATTCCAGTCCCTTGAGATGTAGACACAATGCAGCTAATAATGAAGTTTAGGATGTACTACATGTATGTATACACACTATAGGTACTAATGTACCTACCTCTGTAGAATGGAATAGAACTTACAGAAACGTACTGTAAAATGTAAAGTACGTGGTAGAAAATAAATGTAAAATAAAAGAACATTACCGAAAATTAATAGATACTTTTATGGATAATTTTTTGACACTGGTACAATCAACTTTCATGACATCTATATTAAAACAATACGAGTGTAATTTATATCGGGCTCCTGTGAGGTAAACAGTTTAATATAAAAATATAATTACTAAAATCGATTTACTGTCCCTTGTAAATCATCACATATAATTCAACGAGAAAAAATATAAAATTCATCGCACTGAGAACCTTGTACTTTTTAACTCGTTTAATAAAAGCTTAAAGAGTTAAACAGTCGCACTCGTCGTCGATCGAAGATAAGATACGCTTTAAAGCACTTTGTCTAGATGACAAGACAATGCAGGTTAAGGTTAATTTTCGGTCTTTGACTTACACCTGTTACTTCTTAACACCTCACGTGAAATAACATAATCTTGTTGTTAAGAAATATTGTAAGTATTTTATGGATGGACCTGACTGGCAAACGTAGTTCTGCCATATTTTAAACAAATCTGGATAAGGGCTCCATAATCACCAAGCGGTATGAAATATTCCCTATTGAAAAATGCCGGGTAGTAGAGGGGTAAAAATTAACGTTTATATCTATGTTTAATGGCAAATGATAAAAATAAAAAATAAAAAATTACCAAAATATAAACAAAAAAAGTTTTGAGGTGGTCACCGTTATCACTTAGGAGTTAGAAAAATAGTTTACGATCTATTCTCAGACCTACCGAATATATACAAAAAATCATAAAGAGGTTAAGCTGTTTCGGAGGCATATTAGTGTAAATGTAGAAGTCAGTGAACCCAGAACAATGGCAAAATAAATTACATATTTGAGACATTTGCAAGTATGGCAGACATGTTCTCAACAATGTATGAAGTTATTTTCGCCTGGTTATAACAAGTTACTCGTACAGGAGATTAGTATCCAACAACAAATAAAAAATGAATGATGGAATTTTGACTATAGTCCACCACGCTGCTCAAGTGCGAGATGGATCTTCAACACCTTTTTTTTGAGAATAGTTCACATATTTAATTTTTCTAATGTTTTCTTTTATCGTAAAGAGTCACATGAACTTCATGTACTTCATCATCGATATGTAGTTACATATTACATCTAGGTAGGTAGAGGTAGAGGTCTGATTTGAACCCTTGACGTCTCTTGTTTACCCGGAATGTTAACTACTAAGAAATTACCGGTGGGATTCACACACAGATTATTGTTTAAAAGCACATTTAAGGACTAAAATAGCGATTCACAAGCTTGCACTTACTTCAAAGAACCCAACTATATTCCCATCTACCAGTTAACAACTTTAATAGCTATCCATCAAAGGGCGCCGGGCCATACGAGACTTGTCGGAGAAGTAATCAGCTTTTTGAATACGTGGCTGCCTTTGATGGGTGCTAGGATTCTCCACACTTCATTTTGTCGGTAGCCTATACGCGGCACGGCATCTATTCACATAACATGCGTTGTCATTCACGTTGATAACTGTTTGTGTTACCCCTACATCGAGATTGGAATTCCAGAAGTGTTATGTGTATCGTGAAAAGACTAATCAATTCAGGTACATCAGTAGAAAGTTGGGGGTGATGACCCTTTATGACGTATTTATTAGAGCTCCTTTGTAATGTTACGTGTGTTTGATTTGGTTTTTGATTTTCTCGTTTGTTACAGCGGTGGTTGTACGTTACCTGACCAAGCGATACATCGGGGAATACAGCTCCACTGGTGGTAAGTTTTATTACTTATTGTTTTAAACATAATATTTATATCTAAGATACATATAATTTAAAAACAAATTAAATGAGGTTAAAAATGTTTTCATTAACTATTAAATTTATCGCTTTTTCTGTAATCATAGCAAACTTGTGCTTCACACGGGATTCGTAGTACTTGAATAAATATAACTGTTGCTGTATTGCTATTTTTAACCGAATTCCCAATTGGTCTGCATAAATGTCCTTTTTTGTTTGAAATTGAAAATTTTGATTTCGGAGCCAAGTTCTGCATGCTTCTTCTCCTTTACGGCGCACTTCATAGATATTTCGGCACACTTGGCTTTAAACATCAATATTTCCAAAAAAAACAATTATTAGTTCGCTCTGAAGTCGGTTCTCTATTCTGTATAAAAAATTAAGTTAGATCCCTTAACATAAAGTCGACTTCATTTACTGCTTCTATCTATTCTCCACGAGGCTGCTACATAGAAAAAAAAACCACATAATCTTTAACAAGTCAAGCTTCTAGATGTTTGCATCGTCATTTGCTCACTATTACATAACTATTCGTTACACCTCGTCCCAGTCAGAACTAACTATGATAGATGAACGAATCGCCTGTACTTATCCGGCATGACAGAAGCTGTTAGCATAGGCTGCTGGATGCGTTTGCGATTTGCGATGCCATTCACATTCTTTCTAAACTGCTTTATAATCGACCGAATTAAGACAAAAACGTGTTATTTCCTTTATTTTTGTTATCGGAAACTTGTTGATAGTAGATTACAACCAATAAAAAATAGCTATCGTCGGATAAGAGGCTCCAATAAAGCATTATCAATCGAATCGAACGAAGGAGCGTTTCTACTAATGCTTAAAATTAAATTGTAGTTATTATTTAATTGGTTAATAATAATAATAGTAATAAAAAATAATGC
>DWIP01000037.1:0-11358 GCA_018248355.1 Telemiades fides | reverse complement strand
TCCATACATAGCTAAGTTAGATTTAGGTAACGCAAGTTTATTTAGATGACGGCTATTGTATTTATGTATGTCTACAGAAGGAGTAAAAAATTGAATATGTTTTTTTACAAATTTGCTAGTTTCCAAAATGTACATGCAAGTTAAAGTTAAAATATTTAATTCTTTAAAATATTTTCTACAGGATTCCCTTGAGTCAATGTTTGCCAATATTCTAACACATTTCTTTTGCAGTATTAGTAATTTTCCTACGTCTACACTATTTCCCCATAGCAAAATTCCATATTGAAGCCAAGCGTGTGCGTAAGCATAGTATGCACTTTTAGCTGTATTCAAGTTAGTCGCTTTTTTAAGCTCATAAAGTGCATACGTAAATCTAGCTAGTTTATTTGAGATTGTTTGAATATGAGCTTTCCAATTTATGTTCGTGTCGAGGGTTAAACCTAATAGATTCACACTATCTACTTGATCGATTTGGGTACTTCCTATATTAAATTTGATGTTTAAAGGGGATTTTTGACGGGGTCTGAATTGTATTAGTTTGGTTTTGTCTGTATTTATTTTAAGATTATGTTCGCTTAACCAAGTAAGAACGCTTTTTATAACATGATTTAGGGTTTCGTTTAGTTGTATTTCATTGGTACAGTCGAAGATCATAGAAATATCGTCAGCAAATAAGACGCACGGTATACTAACATTTTTTGGCAGGTCGTTTATATATATTAGAAATAATAGGCTTCCTAGGACTGATCCTTGCGGTATTGATTTAGTAACGTTTATGAGTTTTGATTTTTCGAATGTTATTACGCCTGTTTGAAAATTGTGATATTCGATTTCAGTATATTGGACGCGATTTGCTAGGTATGAGGAGAACCATTTATGTGCAATCCCTCTTACACCAATACCATACAACTTGTCTAATAGAATTTTATAGTTTACTCGATCATAGGCTTTGCTCATATCCAACAGAATACCAACTCCATATTTTTTTTCGTTTATAAAGTTAAGAATTTTTTGTATATATTTATAAACTGCCAAAGTTGTAGATCTATTTTTCCTAAAACCGTTTTGACTCTCGTCTAAAATTGAAAATTTTTCACAAAAGGAATATAGACGAGATGACATTACTGACTCGAAAATTTTGGAAAACGCCGGCAATAATGCTATAGGCCGATAATTGTTACAATCCGTTTTATCTCCTTTTTTGTGTATGGGTTTGATTTTAGAAATTTTTAAGTGTTGTGGGACAATTCCTTCATTAATAGATTGATTAATTAGCATAGTTAGGGGCAGAATTAGTTCTTCGGTACATTTTTTAATTAACATAGGAGATATTTCATCGTTGCCGTAACTGTGTTTATTTTTTAATCTTTGAATGATTACTCTTACTTCATTCGATTCGACGGGACTAATGTAGATGGAGTTTTCTGTTGGTTTGATGACAGGCCGACCGCAACAGCTGGTTTCACTGTTGCCGATTCTTACAAAATATTCATTAAAATAGTTTGCGATGTTTTGGGGATTTACCGTTATATTGTCCTCAATTTTAAGTGTTATATTTTCTCTTGTTCTTTTTGGCAACTTATTTGTTTGTTCTCTAATTACCTGCCACATGGCCTTTGTCACGTTTATCGATTGTTTTATGTTGCGAATGAAGTACAGTTTTTTACATTTTATAATTGCCTGTTTCAATAATTTTTCATATTGCTTGTAGTGTTTATGTAAGACTGAATTTTTTGTTTGCAATGTAAATAATTTTAATTGTCGTTTATGTTTGCAAGATACTTTAAGACCTTTCGTTAACCATCGTTTTTTGTTTTTAGATTTTATTTTTATTTTTTGTTTTGGTAAGAATGTATTAAGTAATTTTTGAATGAAAGAATGGAAAATTTCATAGTTATGATTTACGTCCTTATGTTTATTTAATAATTGTTTCCAGTTAATGTCTTGTAGTTCTTTTTTTAATTTCATGATGTTAACTTCATTGTAAATGCGTTTCTCTACATACCAAATATCTCTGTGTTCGATATTGTTTTTGGGCATAGGAAACAGCAAGCCAATGTGATCGGAGAAACCATATTCTTTATATGTTATATTATTATTATTCTTAGAATTTTGGGAGTTTGAGAATATTAAGTCGATACAAGAGGAGCTTGTGCTTGTTATTCTCGTTGGATTTTTTATTAGTTGGTGAAAATTATAGCTGTACATTAAGTTTAATAAGTTTTGCGACTGATTAGAGTTCTCTAAAACATTTATATTAAAATCTCCCCCTATTATAATGTTTTTTTTTGCATCTTTAATGGTTGTAGTTTTTAGAAGTTTTTCTAAGGAGTTGAAGAAGATTTCCGGACATCTATTTCTGTTTGGCCAATATAAAACAATAATAACTAAGCTAAGTGAAACGATTTCAATTCCGCATACTTCAAATATACATTCTGTCGACATATTTAGTATATCTAGGCGTTCTTTATAGGTTATGTTCTCACTCACGAAAATACATACACCGCCACCTTCGTGTTTTTGTCGGCAGTATGACGTTGCACAATTATAGTCTGTAAGGTATAGCAAATCTCTTTTGGTGTCTGTTATCCAGGTCTCGATAAAGCATATTATATTTATATTTTGTTCTTCATTCAGGGTAGCTTCTACCAGACATCGTTTGTTTTTAAGACTTCTTATATTTTGGAATAATATTAATTTTTTATTTGCGAAAGTTGTTTTGGCGAAATGTCTGCTGTTTTGGGTAATTGGTATGTATTAATGTTTCATTTTGGGTTGGATTTTCATCTAAATTATGTTCGTTTTGATGTTGATTTTGTGTTGTATCGATTGTATTATCTAGTCGAATTTCTTTCCCGTCAATAAAAAGTGTGTTGTTTCTAATTACTGCGTGTTGTCCCTTTCTCCTCGCTTCAATCATCAAATTCCTTAATTTTTTTTGTTGTATGAGGGTTTCTCTATCCAGAAATTCGGTTACGGCTAATCCTGTTTTAAATAGATTGCGTTTATTTTTAAGTATATAGCTTGTCATTTTTTTACTAAGTAGCTCGATCATTAGTGGTCTGCGATAACCTTTTTTGCCCAGTCTGGATAGATCATCAATATATCCTTCTATATTAACTGAGAAAAGGTCTTGAAATATGGTTATAACTCTTTCGTGGAGGTCCAATTCATTTTCATATTGATGTTCCTGTAAACCATAGAGTATGACCGTTCTATCACTGTTTGGCATACTTTTTTGGCTAGTGTTTTGTTTATTTTTAGTTTCAGTTGAGTCTTCCATAAGTTGTAACTGGCTTTGGATATTGTTAATAGACTTTTGTAATTTCACTTTTTCGTTTTCTATTTCTTGGATTTGGTTATGTAATCGACTTAAGTCGTTTTTAATTTCTGTTTGATCGATAGCTAAATTGTCAATGTTTTTCATAATTTTATATTCTAAGTCAGTCAGAGCATCTTTAACCTCTTTTTTAATTATTGATTTCAATTCCGGGATCGTCGCCATTCTATGTTCTTCTAATTTTGCGTCTAAAAGCTTTTCCATCTCCTTGATTATTACCCATGTTTGTGGCGTGGTTTCGTGTTCATGTTCATGTTCATGGCCACTGTTTATAAATGTTTTCGGACAAGTGGATTCAAAAGTATCTCCTAATATACTAGACTCATCGTCAGATTGCATATTATTCTTGTTTTTATTTAGTGTGCTGGTTGTTTTCCTAATAGTGACGTTGGTATTTTCTTCCTGGGTTAACAGCGGCAAGTCTTGAGAAGTACTCTCTATGTTATGTAGATGCTGTTGTTGATAACGTATTGGTGTGTTAGAGTTATCAGATTTTGGTATCTTGGTTCGACATAACTGACAGATCCAGGAAGCTAATTCTTGTTTTGTTAATTTGTTTTCAAGTTGTGCGGTTGTGATATTTGCACATTGTAGATCGTATTTATTATGGCATTGTTTGCAAGTCATACTTTGCGTCTTGTTTATCTTTTGCAAGCATCCTGCGCATGTATATGCACTTAGCGCCATCTGATTTAATTTCTTATCGAGGTTTGTCTTGGTTCTATCCATTTCGAAATCGAGTTAGCTGACAAAGTTAGCGTTTCAGTGTGGTTCCGTAAGATGTCGCTACGTAAGTGATTTTATATCAGGGAACTAGATGTCGCTGTTTCGTCAAAATCTTATGAATTTGAATAAGATTTTTCAAAACGGTTTTATAGTTTTTATTATAGGTCACTATTTAAGCACTTTTCACTCATATTTCTAAGATCGAGGTTTATTTTCACTGAATATTCAATTGTTCTAGTGTTTTGACAACTTTTGTTAGTCCATAATAACCGTTATTTAGAGTTCGTTTACATGATATTATTTTTGTTTTTTTTTTAAGTTCACACGTAGGTTCTTGTTTAGATAACACTTGCACTTAATATTTGGATGCTAATGTTTATTTTATGATGATTAATAGTCACTTTCTCACTTTTATTAAAATTTAAAATGAATATAATCACGGAGCTAATGTTTACTGTGGCCCAGCGCCATCTGTGATGTTCGTGCCACATAATCAATTTCGTCAAGTTGTGTTTAGCATCTAGAATGATAGGATGTTTTTTGTCATAACCAAACTTTGAGTTTTCGATTCGACCACCTACTCTTAATATGCCATTGGAATCCAAAAATGGTGAAAGAGGTAATAATTTAGACTTATTATTTAGCTTTAAGTTATTAGTAATTGCACATACTTCATCATTATATGTTTCAATCTGACTAAACTTAACTAATACTATTAATGCCTTATCTAATTCGTGAATATCTAACGGTCCGATTGACTTAGAATTTTTATTTTTTATATTATTAATAAAGCGTAGAACATAAGCATAAATTCTTTTAAGTTTACTATAATTTGAAAAGCGGTTAAACTGAATGAAATTACTATCAGATTTTGTCAATAAATAATTATATTCTTTAGTATTTAAGTTTTTTCTCATTTCAGGTAAGTTTGTAATTGATTGTGTATATATTTGTTGAGGCCATAAACGTGATTCTAACTTAAGGAACTTAGGTCCTTCCCACCAGAGGGATGAAGACTTTAGTTGTTTCGGACTAACACCCCTAGATGCCATATCAGCAGGGTTTTGTTCAGTAGGTATATGATTAAATTCAAATCCAGAAGTTAACTCATTAATTTCATTGACTCGATTGCACACGAAAGCTTTCAGATCCTTGGATTGTGTTTTTAACCAGCCTAAAACCACAGTTGAATCTGTCCAAATACATTTATATGAAATATTACATTTTAATGATTGTAAAACTTTAGTACATAAACGAGCTCCTAACAGAGTACCACATAACTCTAGACGTGGTATAGTCATTTGTTTTATTGGGGCAACCCGCGCCTTCGCACATAACAGGTTGACCATGATTTGCCCACTGTCCCCTTTTGAACGCAAGTAAACGCAAGCAGCGTAGGCTCGTTGTGAAGCGTCAACAAAACAATGCAATTCAACACTAATTGGAGATTCACATAACACACACCTAGCGACCTTTATTTCAAATAACGCGAAAAATTCTTTAAGGAGTTTAGTCCATTCCTTAGAAATGTTTTGTGGAACTGGATCATCCCAATCTAACTTCGCGCACCATAACTTTTGTAACAGTATTTTTGCAACAATTACGCACGGAGATAGCAAGCCTAATGGATCAAATATTTTACATGTGTTTGATATTACTGTCCTTTTAGTGACCTCATAAACAGGTTTTAAATTTGCTGAAAATTGTAATGTATCACGTTTAGGTGAATAATTTAGACCAAGTACCGAGGACTCTTTGGAAACATCAACAGACTGCATTGAATCACTATTATGAAATAATTCGCTACAATTAGTTCTAAATTTTCGTAAAGGCATACAAGCAGAATTAAGAACCTGAACTATCCCGTCTAAAATGTGTCTTAAGCCTTCAACAGTATCGCTACCTGTCGTGACGTCATCAATATAAAAATCATT
Organism: Telemiades fides; assembly: GCA_018248355.1. Lineage (NCBI taxonomy): Eukaryota > Metazoa > Arthropoda > Insecta > Lepidoptera > Hesperiidae > Telemiades > Telemiades fides. The sequence goes on along the minus strand of DWIP01000037.1, from coordinate 5,358 downwards.
TTGTATGACGTCAGAAATCACCTTATCTGGGCAATCCATTGCCAACTGCAGCAAACACCGAGTACTTAAAAATGGTGCAGAAGCTGTACCATAAGTAATGGTATTAAGTTGCAAAACGTCTAAAGGTTTATTCTTATTATCACGCCACACTATTAACTGTAGATGGCGTTGTCGTTGTGCAATTTCAATTTGACGGTACATCTTTTCTATGTCTGCAAATAATACATATTTATGCTGGCGAAATCTGAGTAAAATAGATATTAAATCACTTTGTACCACTGGGCCTATTAATTGTATATCGTTTAATGAAAATCCAGTATTTGTTTTAAAAGATGCATTAAAAACTACACGAAGTTTCGTAGTTTCACTTCGTTCTTTTAATACGGCGTGATGTGGCATAAAGTAACCGAAACTTGGTTTATTTACTTTAGTGAGATGTCCTAAATCGGCATACTCTTTTAAAAAATCTTGATAACGACACTTTAATTGCGGAAATTTAGCAAATTTCTTTTCTAAATTATAAAAACACTTTTGTGCTGAATAAAAATTATCTCCTAATGCTTCTTCCGGAGGCACCTTAAATGGCATTGACACCGAAAAACGACCAGACGGCAAACGACATACGTTTTCTTTGAAATGTGACTCACACTGTTGCTCTTCGATTGAATAGCTTTTAGTTTGTGGTAAATCTTCAATTTGCCAAAACTTTTCAAGAGTGTTGCGGATTTCCTGTGTAAAATTACAGTAAACCTTTGTGTCGTGCTGGCATTCGGGTATATGACCAGCAACTAACCAACCTAATTTCGACTCCTGTAAAACTGGTCTATTCGTACCTAATTTTATTATATTCGAAATAATTAAATCATAATAAATATCAGCACCTAATAGAATATCAACTTCTGACGGATTATAAAAATTAGGGTCAGCAAGTTTTATATTATAAGGTAAATTTAGGTTATTAACCTTTATTTTTAAATTAGGCAAATTATCTGAAATTTTTGGAATAACTAAAAAGTTTACCTTAGTGTTATATGAATTATAACGCGATTTAATTCTTAGATTGCACTTTTCAACAACGTTATATGCAACTCCATTTATTCCACAAATATTAATTGATTCAGATTGACAAGTTGACAACCCTAACTTGTTTTTAAAATTTAAAGTCATTAACGATGACTGACTACCTGTGTCCAATAAAGCTCGGGCGGTGTAGGTCTTATTATCGCTTATCACGTCAACCAACGCAGTGCATAATAATACTTGACCATTTGACATCGCTGCTAAGGACAAGAAAGAAGACTGAACACTATCCGAACTCAGATTATTGCCTGCTGGGCATTCTTTATGCAAAAGAGTATTATGCTTTTTTCTACATACACGACATAATCCCTTCAAACGGCAACTAGAAGAATGGTGCCCTTGGCGCAAACAATTACTACATAATTGAAGAGTGGAAGCCTTGCTCAGTCTTTCATCGATACTCAATGCTTGATACTTTGGACATTTATGCACTAAATGCCTATCATCGCATATTAAACATTTATCATTTGATTTTTTATCAACAGATACAACAAAACTTTGATTTGTATGTTTTAATTGCTTGGTTTTAAATTTATAATCGTTTTTATCATTACGACTACTTAAAGTGGTTTCGAGCACATCTGCACGACTTCTCAAAAATGAATAAAATTTATCTAACGTAGGCAAGTCATCAAGTGTACCCTTATATTCTTCCCACTTTCTACTCGTGTTGACATCTAACTTAGCAGATACCATAAAAATAATAAGCACATCCCACTTATTTGTAGGCTGTCCCAAACTATCCAACGCACTTAAATGTTTAATTATATGATCAACAATAAATCGTATGGCCTTATAAGATTCCTTAAGCAAAGGTTCTAAGTTAAATAAAGCCTTTAAATGATTATTGACTAAAATATTCTTATTGTTAAACCTTTGACATAAGAGATTCCATGCAATATTATAATTTTGTGCACTAAATTCAATTGATTTTATTACCACTGAGGCACTACCTTGTAATGATGATCTCAAGTAGTGGAATTTATTAATGGTAGGTATATTATCATTGCTATTTATCATGGAATCAAAACTGTCCCTATACTCTAACCAATGTAAATAATTCCCATCAAAAGTAGGCAAATTTATAGTTGGAAGTTTAATTGGGTTGAACGCATTAGAACTACAAACACTAGCCGAATCCTGATTATTTGTTTTATTAATTTGGTTCGGATTCGAATCTAAAATCTCCTGACCTAGTGCTAGACACGTTAGAAATTGGTTCTCTATACTATCCCTTTCTTTCACTTGTAATTCGACATCTGTATGTAATAAATCTATTTGGTTTTGTATATCATCATATTCGTCTAACATAGTTTGAAGCTTTCTTAATTTTAATTCTAATTCCCTACATTTTAATGACGTTATCTTTGATTGTTGCAGTGCTTCTACATAATCAACAAATTTTGTTAAACGACCCTTCGTAATGCCACGACGTTTTATTAATTTAGCTAAATCTTCACCCTCAATTTTAGATTCAGTCATTATAAAAGGAAAATAATAAGAAGTATACTAAAAGAAATATAACAATGAATTGAGCAGATAAATGCGAAAACTTAAAACCCGTTCGAGAATCCTTAGGTCCAGCCGTACACGCGCAGCACGCCACGCCACGCCACGCGGCCGCAGCTACCCGCAGCGCAAAAACAGCAAACTCGGCTGGCTACCGAAATCTCAAGCGGCACCGCACCCAAGCAGCGCAGTCCGTAACACGTGTACTGAAATTTACCAATGATAATAATTAATCAAATTACGTATTTACTCAAATGAAATGTTTTTCTTTTTTACGCCGGCTACAAAGAGGGTAGGTAGGTACTATTTAAATTACTAACTACAGATAGATTCGATACGCTTTTATTCACGATGCGTTATTGTATACTAGGATTAATAGAAACAAGGGATGTAAAATAGCTATATGGATTAACTATTTAAACAATTTAAGGAATTGTAATTTGTAATGACAGTTAATCATACTTGAATAGGAACCACTTTTCTGTTGAAATAAATTACGATTCGTGTCTGCTTTAAAGGAGCGAGTCAGCCATTTACCATTAGAAACAATATAATATTAGAAAGGATATAAAATAATGGTAGGACAGAAAAGGAGTATAAGGATTGGCTCACTTCCCTTTGGGTTTGACCTCTAAACGATACCGCCACGCACGACCCACGCGACGCCGCCGTATCTTGTAGGCCCCGGGGACAGTAAATTCCTGTTCTCCAGGCTTCTTCCACTGCATACGCGCCTTAACTTCTTCGTCACGGTCGCCAAATGTCCAATAAAAGACTTGAATCTTCTTAAAAACTGTTTTTAATACTTTTATAGTTTCTATCCAATGTGTATGCAATGGCGCGTAGCGGCTGACTGAATACTAGCGCCGTCGGTGGCGCGAACGCGAAACTAACTGTGACGTAGCATGTACCTATTTAGGAAGCGCGTACATTCTCCCGGCGTTGAAAGTCGTAACTTTCAAAGAAAACATCGTAAATATAAATAAATTCACGTTAACTCAAGAATCCTAATACAATGATTGGCTAAGTAAGTCAGTCAGACACTAAGCTTCTATTTACTATTTACTTAATTAACTTAATATTAAATAATGTTGAAGAGTTTCATTTATTACTAAACAAACATATTTAAATATCCTAATTTAAATTAAGGACTAAAGTAAAAACTATACTGGCATATTTTTATTTGTTTACGAAAAATTTATATAATGCAAAAAATGTTATTTCCCTTATTTCCTGAGACTTCACTTTACAGAATTATATCAAGTGCCATCAAGAATGCAAAATTACACAACTTAATTTCTATGTGTATACCCAGATTAATACAATAACGAAATATAGCTTTAACTTGAACTTGTATTACAATAAGTATTATACCTTTCCTTAAGATATTAGAGCAAATTACAAATAATGAAGTTTATAGTTTTATGTATGTGAACTACAATGAAAATTAAAGGTTATAAATGTGATTACAAGTAAATAAATAATATCGTTCTGCCTTTACAAATAAATAAATAATTTGAGAACGTCGACGCTGCTGGACCAGTGTTGAACAGCGCTAATGAATCTTCTCTCCGTCCACATCGCTGTCGCTGTCTTTGTCTTCCGAAGTCGGTAGCGGACACAGTTTGTTTACACCTCTCCTTAGTGTACCTTTGGATGTGACAACCTCGGCTACACGGCTTACTCCGTCCGACCCTGGATACAGCTGGCTGACACGTGCTAGTCTCCACAGCAGAGGGGGTAAGTTGTCTTCTTTTAACAGAACCAATTCGCCGACTCGCAGCTCTCGCTTGGGTACACGACGCCATTTTGTGCGTTGCTGTAGCTCCGCTACGTACTCCCGGCTCCAACGCTCCCAGAAGTGCTGCCGAAGTTTTTCAATATAGTCATATCGATTGGGGCGCTTGGTGATAATCGGTCGAGATGGCATTGACGTCAGCGGTCTCCCAATAAGAAAGTGGCCTGGAGTGAGAGGAGAAAAGTCAGTAGGGTTTGAAGACAATGGAGTAAGAGGACGGGAGTTTAATATTGCCTCTATCTGTATAAATAGCGTGGCTAGCTCCTCAAATGTTAGCGAAGCATTGCCCGCTACACGTTTCAAATGACTTTTAGCGGACTTAATACCCGCTTCCCAAAGTCCACCGAAGTGGGGGGTATAGGCGGGGTTAAACATAAATTTAATTCCCTCATCATTTGCAAATTCAGTCACGGATTGACGGCTAGACCTAAGAAGCCTACCCAATTCATTGTTCGCTCCCCGGAAGTTTGAGCCATTATCACAATAAATGAGAGCCGGTTTACCCCTTCGAGAAACGAATCTACGTAGTGACAAAATGAAGGATTCTGTACTTAAGTCGCTAACCAATTCAAGGTGTACTGCTTTAGAAGTAAGGCATACAAATAAACACAGATATGCTTTGGATATGCGATTTCCTTTTCCCTTGCGGCTAGATATCATAAAAGGTCCCGCCATGTCAACACCACACGAGTAAAAAGGGTAAGTTGGGCTATTTCGATCCCCAGGTAAGTTACCCATAATGGGCTGCAAGGTTTCCCCTCGCAGCCTTGTACAGACGAGACACCGTTTAACTGTACTGCGTGCAAGCCACCTTCCACCTACAGGCCAAAATTGCTCACGAATCGATGATAATAGTAGTTGTGGACCCGCATGAAATAAACGCACATGTTCGTGCCACATAATCAATTTCGTCAAATTGTGTTTAGCATCTAGAATGATAGGATGTTTTTTGTCATAACCAAACTTTGAGT
>DWIP01000036.1:0-11417 GCA_018248355.1 Telemiades fides | reverse complement strand
GGGTTTCATCCTACTACGATTTTAATTGGTTTTAAAAATTATCGACCCTGGTCTAGTAAGTAATGATACGGATGTGGTATGCTGGTATAGTAGGTACGTAATTGGTTAGAAATAAAAAGTTTTTGGCTTTTAAATACAAAAAAAAAAAACAAAATTGTAAGATTATAAAACTGTATATTTTATCTCCTCTTGCTAAAGTTATAGCTTGTATTCTTCTGGGCAGGCTTTCCAGTATATTTTTATAAGATCTTGTAGAATATGTTTCCACTCTGTAATAACTCAGAGTATAAAACTCTTTTTAGCTCCCCGATGTTTTGTGGAGTGGGCTGCGCAGAACTTACGCAGCTCTTTAGGATTAGACATGCTCTATTAGTCTTAAGGTTGTGGTCGAGACGTCGAGCTGGCCAATCCATATGACGAATTCCAGTCTCTTGCATATACATACGAAGTGGAACTTCACGAAAATGGTGAGCACGAGCGTTATCATCTAGAAAAATGGAACCAAGAGCAGTTAATGCTGGTTGCATGTGGGTAATTAAGACTTCCGTTACGTACCGATGTAAAAGTGAAAACAATTGCTATACGGTCTGTTGAATTAATAGCTGCCCAATACATTGCAGTGCTAGTCTCCCCTACTAGACGTGATTTCTTCAAGGACGTCTTTAAAACATTCTTTTGGTCTTCGCAAAACTGCCGAAGCGTCTATCCTCGCCATAAAAATGCTCAATACTTTGCTCCATAAACCAAACGCTGGGCGCCTTTCTCAATGCCTGATCGTGTACGTTTGTTTCTTCCCAAACCGAACTTGTATTCGACAGAACAGGTCATATGGAATTGTTTCCAGTTCTCTAGACTGTTGAACGACTTATATTCGCTTATTTAGTAGCTGCGAAACAACATTAATTAAATCCTACCTCCAGTAACATAAAAATATAATTTATTGTGTTTAATACACTCAAAGGTACCCAATGGACTTAAATAATGACATTTCTATATACCTATATGTTCTATTTGGTTGGTATAAACATAATTTTATTGTTGACGGTAGCCATAAAACGGTGATGGTTTAGTACTAAAATATATTTCAATGCCTTGTTAAATAAGTATCAACTAATATATACATATTATGTAGGTACCTGTAAGTAGCAGCGTTTAAAGGAAATATGACACAAAGTATACTTTGTGGGGGATCTATGGAGACACATCAAAACGAATACACAAACGCCGGATCCTGAAGTATCCTATAACGTATTATTCAAACTGCCCTAATGTCTGTTATCAAACCTGTGAACCCCTGTGTATCAGACATGTACGGCAATAACTGCGCCAAACACCATAAATTAAATAGGTATGTCTGTCTATCATCCACGTTTAGCTGAACTGTTAACATGATGATATACAAGAAAGCCAAAAACTTGTTTTATTTCATTTATGTCCGTTCTATCTGTCAGTCTGTCACCTCTTAGACAGTGAATATCTTCAAGAAGGTATAAATAAAAGTTTACAATAGCCCCGAGCCAATTTCTCCAATGACATAAAAGTGATTTTTTGTAGACTACAAAGAATTCGTAAATTACTTCATTCAAATTCGTTCATAAATTTTAGACCAACGCTAATTCTATTTATTTATTTGATATCAAAGTATTAAACATTAATTGTTGTACATTGAAGTAAGGGCGTACAACCCGCATTGTTATAACCAAAGATATCTCCACACATGATTTAGTTACAAGACGAATTAAGAACACCATTTAACACATCGATAAATTTATTATTTCTTTCTGTATCACTTGGTTCGATTGACTGTTGCATCATAAAAGGTCACTAGCCACGGCCCTTTTTTAACTAAAGTATAGCTATGTAACTTCTATGTTCATTTAACTAAAAAGACATGAATACAACAAAAAATTTATAGTAACTCTACAAAAATTAGGTAGGTAAATTATCAATACATTTGAGGAATCGAGGTTTACTAGATTATGTATTAGAAGATTTAGATGATTGGTGACGTTTCATACCATCAATAAGAAAAAGTCTGATCAATATCGGCTTAAGACTTCTCAAGAGAATCTCGCATCGATGCGTCACGAACATAACATTAAAAAAAGCTTTAAAAAAACGAAACCCACGAGATTAGCTCAACAGCGAAAATTATGATTGAAAAAATTAAGGATGCAGCGGTAATAGTGTATTTCATCGCATTTCGATTACCAACACATAGGTAGACAGCAGTCAAAACGTTAAAAGTATTAATCGACGACCCGCGTGGCGCAGTGTTCACCATACCGGTCTGCCACGCATAAGATCCCGGGTTCGATTCCCGGTCAGACAAAAATCTAAATTATGAATTAAAATTTTTGTCTGACCGCGGTCTAGATGTGTGTGTACACGTCTTGTGTGTGTCCTTGGTATCCGCAACATAGGGAATGCTAATATGGAACTATGAATGTAGAAAGAAAATAAAAATGCATTAAAATTTTACTATGGCGCAGGATTTTTCGCTGACACATATTAGACTAAATTACAAATCTTAAAAAGTAAACTATTACATAATGGCCACGAGTAGCTAATTCGCCTTGTGACTTGGAACGGCCTTTATCGCCTCTGGTTTTGGTTCAAAACAACTTGCGATCGAGTTTTTTTTTACTTTAATTAAAAGGGCACTGCAAGGTAATTTTGAAATGTGATTCTACTTACCGCCAAATATGTATTACGACCTTACGCAATATTGACTGCTAGATTTATTATATTACTACTATTTCGGTTCGTCTGTGTTTGAAAATTCGTATTCATGGCTTATATCGGTTAAATATATTTTAAGTAAAATGACTGTTCATTACATTAAAATAAACTTCTTATTGTGAACCTTAACTTCATTAGGAGTCTGCGACATCCGTTTGCACCTTAGTCCATTGAAAAGTTACATTCAGGTTGCATTTTTCTGACGACGCAATTTTATTTTTTTGATGTGTAGGGGGGTTAGTATAAGCTTATGTTCAAGTTTGTGGGGTCCCCACCCTTGCCCTCGACCACCATCTTGGAAAATGGTTTACGCACTGTATCTCGTAAATTAGTAACCCTACTGAAAATGTTACAAAACACGAATTGTAGCAAATTAAATTTTCTACAAGTTTATGTCAATAAATTTGTATCGTAAAATTAAAAATAAAAAAGTTATAATTAAAATTAACTGAAAACTTTTGAACTCCTTTTGGTCGTTAAAAAATTCTTTCTGTTCCTCACACACACAAAAAAAATGCCCTACTTAAAAAAAAAATAGAGTCCTCTGAAAAATGCACGCTTTGAAAAATTTCAAGTTTTTAATTATACGGTTCATAAGATAAAAGGCGCATAGATAGCTAGGGTCCCATAAGTGCCCTTTGGGCTCGGAATACTAAAAAAGAAAGCGTCTAAAGAGATTCTACTGACCTCGAAATAATATATAGACCCTTAAAATAGGTACACGGCAAGTGAGTTCCCGGGATGAATTATAAACGATGCGTTTGGTGTCCTGATTTCTTTTTTATATCCTTTCGCTCACAAAATATTTACGGAACAAATAATATATAAAGTTAGGTTGAAAGTACTTCGCAACAATTCCTGCGCACATATGATGGTATGTACTTTTTATATATCTAAAGCTCTCCCTCTCACAAATAACGCAAGCACTAATCTACTTACTTTAATGATATTTTAGAGCGAAACACATGTTGGTTTTTTTTTATAGAAGAAAGGCAGCAAACGAGCTTGCAGTCCACCTGATGGTAAGTGGTAACTGAAATTGATTACCAATTCGTTGCTACCCCTGAGGATTAAGATGTTCGCTTCGAGTGTAAGTATAGCTGGCAACCACGCTCTCCAAACCGAAAGGGTAGGAAACAACCGACTCCAACTCCAAACTGGCGGTGGTACCTCCCCGGTCGAACTATACGAGTTCTACCATCTGCTAATGGTGGTATGTACGTAATATGTGGGTATATATTTTATTTATGTAGCGCATGCGTCCTTTGTAAAGAAAAAGTCCAAAAAAAGAAATCCAAATTCCTCATTTAAATTTGTCTGATCGGGAACCGAATCCGGGACCCTTTGCGTGTTGGTCCGGTATGGTGACCATTGCTCCTCGCGGGTCGTCATGTTTTTCATCCTACAGTGAATTGTTAAAAAATATCATTATAAAAAATAGGGAAAAAAAGTATAGTAATTTAATTCAGTTGCCTTTGGCTATTCACAACCCCAGAGTAGTCGTGTAAGATTCGTACATGTAGTTCATAAACCTCAAGTAATTCCAAACAATGTCATAACATGAGCAACTACGCCAGGGGCATGAAATATAAACGAAGAATTCTACTCAGTCCTGTGAGTACACGTATGTACATACAAGTTTCTTGTTTCATTTTCTAAATAAATATAGCTTTATTTTAGGGAACAAAACTCTTAGGTACATATTTAGGTAACTATGCTAGTAAGATATTGTAAATTCGTGGTGACTAAGTATGACAACGACAACGTTGTCATAAAGACAATAATATTGTTGTTGTTGATGTTGCCAGATACGGGCAATGAATATGTTTACGCGGCTTGTAACAAGTGTGGAATGGTGGAGGTCACGGCCAAGTCTCCACGACTAAGAATCCACGACTACGGCGTCTCGACCACAAGTAATATTGGATATATGTAACAGCAGTCAGTAGTCGATTTAAAATTGTTACGTGGTCGATTAAATAATACCACTTAAATGATTTAAAGTTGTGCGTAGTCAATATCATATTGCCGTGTAATCGTAGAAAAAATAGTCCGTTACTAGTACGTACGTACTTGTTCACGACTTAGTGTCTACGACCACGACGACTCGACCATGCGTAAAATTGATAAACGCAGAATTTTTTCGCTGAGAGTAGTACGTAAAGAAATAGCGTACTTGAAATACGAGAGATAAATGAACACTGCATATTATTTTACGATGAATTCTAATATTTTGTAGTATTAAATGTGTTGTAAAACAATAATTATGTTTCATTCAATAAACTTAATAATGTTACAACATTTACAATACTTTGAATATTACTAATGGGCCCAAAGACACGTCGCCGTGCCTTTAAAAGATCGATTAATGCCATATGTATGGTCAAAATCTTAAGTACAAATTTAGTGACATAATAAGCGCAGAATTTCAAATCATTTTGTTGTGGAGTATGGGAACAATATAAAGATTGATAATTTTTTTACATCATCCCTGTTCCCGCCACAAAGGGACAAACAATAAATACAAGATAATTTAATTAAAGTAATAATAATATAATAATAACGTTTTATACACTCATAGCTCCACACTAGATTTCCTTGTGTCGTGGGTACTATGGACACACTCAAGACAAGTACACAAACGCCAAGACGCAGAACCGAAATTCAAATTCATCATTTAAATTTTATGTCTGACCGGGACTGCAAAAATATACCACTTAATTTATTTTATTAAAAACGGGATTGGCAAAAAGTGAAATAAATTGGAGACACTAAATTTCTCACTTACATAAATACCTTTATTGAATTACATTTCATTGAAGGTATTTATTTAAACGAATAGACGTCTTGAAAAGAGTTTAATTACAATTTTATCTCTAATTTCAATTTCAGTATTATTTCACTTCAAATTTCTAAAAATGTTTCGATTTTTTCATAATATTGTAATTCAAGTAAAGAGTATTCATTTGGGTAGAGTGGTAACTAAAGCCATTCTATATTCATGATATACCACATAATGTGAATAATATTTATATGTACCTAAAGTAGATATTACTTTTACTAAATATCTACTACCGGTTTTTTATTACGGTTGTAATTCCGTCTTTCATAAAGGCAAGGCAAGTAAGCAAAAAAAAGTCAAAATACGAATTGTTCATCAACATTTTGTGTTGCATGTCGGTGTAGTTGAAAGGCGATCAACTGAGTTCAAAAGGACTAAAAGGGGGCTTTCGAGATTGCGGTGGTTAGAGTGGGAGGTCGGACTATGTGACCAGCAACCCTGGAAATGACAACGATATATCTGACTGCATATCGTCGTAAACGTCTAAGGAGTAAAAGAATGGCATACACAACTCGAGAGAAACTCGAACGGAACGCGTGGACTCTGATGCATTCCACTGAAGAACCCAGAGAATTTACAAGCAATGAGAAGGGTCGCCGAGGGGGTTTTAGTGGAAAAAAAACCACATAACCCGGCGCCTTTCCCAAGGCATTGGGTACCTTTTGAAGGTTTCCCCCTAAACAAAAAAGAAACCTATCATTGTTGATTTCATACTCTAAACTTACCATATATCTGGATGAGAGCTCATAGAACCCGTACAGCACGAAGGCATAATGCACTATCAGGTACACGTTGCACCACGTAGGGAGATGCACGTCATACTTGTCTCTTTGAGTGATCTGTAACAAATGATGAATAAAGTAGGTGGTGTCAGAAGGTACAAACATAACAAACGAGCATGCGGTCCATCTGACGGTAAGTGGTCATTGCCGCCCATGGATATCTGTAACCAATAGAATTGACTACAGATGCGTTCAAAATTCAAAATTCAAGTTTGATGATAAACGTTAAAAAATAGTTAATCTAATAGTCAGGTCATCGGCTTTGAGCGCCTCTCTTAGGCTAAGGTAGACCAGAAGAGCCGCTGCTACTCCTGAGGATTAACGGTTGCCTCGAGTGTAAGTATAGATGGCAACCACGCTTCTCTCAGACCGAAAGTCCTCGGTGGTTCGATTTGCGCGTAAAGTAGGTACTGCATATTACGACAATATATTACGTAGGTACTGCATATTACTACAGGATATTAGGTAGCAAATGCGCCCACAGCTCATCTGATATTAAGTGGTCACTGCCGCTCACAGATATTTATGCATTACATCGTATCCCACGCGTTGCTATCACCGCAGACTTAAATCTGTATCTGTATTTATCTGTGCTAAAATGTTCGTCAAATATGTAACTACAACCCGTGATTACGCCTCTCCGAAGAAACATAATTGATTTACAGACGATTTTGAGAATGGCGGTGGTACTTGTCTTTAACTACGCGAATTCTACCACATGTAAAGTATTACATTAAATAATTACAAGAAATGTTCAAGTCATCCCCTAATTGCTCGAACGAACCGTCTCTCATAATACGTAAATGTTGATTACGTTCATTAATATCTAATCCCGGTATTAATGGTAAATTAATGCTCCCCGTAGCACTATAATCTCGTATTAGAAGGGTATTAATCAACGCACAGTATCAAATATATTCATATATTTGATAATGCTTGCGTATGAATGATGAGACTACAGCTACCCTTTTAATCCGTCATAAGGCGATTCTTGTGTATAGGATGTGGTTGCGCCGTTTGGATTATCTATGGGTTTAATATATAATGTGTGCTATGCTATAAATGCCATGCCCATCTCCAATGAATGAATGAATGAATGAATGATTTATTTTTCTAAACTAATGCTTAATCCATTATCTCTGTGATGACTCGCGTGGCGAGAGCAGTTACTAATCTGGTTAGCCACGCGAATGGTTCCGGGTTCGATTTCCGGTCAAAGAGAGATCTGAGTGATGAATTTGTGCTTGTCTAGTGGAAACTGGAAACTTCACCTTCCCACTTCATATTACTCCACTTTAAGGGTTAAGAGAGTAGCGTTACCTTCTCTGTCATACTAAGTTCTACTAGCTATTAGAATAAAATAAAACTTTTTTTATCCTTATTAATAAGGATTTTTCAAATTGAAACAAGCCTTACACTCACTAACAAAAAATAAGGAATTGATATAGGAACATAGTTTGTGTATTTAATTGTAAAGTTGTGCTTAGACATAGCTTAGACCTATACAGTTATAGTTACTTCTAACGTCACTATAAAATCAAGAATGTCTTTTGATATCAAAAGTATAAAAAAAAATATAAAACATTTCCAATTTACTGATTATTCAGCCATTTACAGCAGTATGAATTAACAAAGAGCAATGAAAAGCAATACTGGCGAAAAAAATGTCCAATTTCATTCAAATTGCTCAAAATTCTTCCACTTATTATTTCAGTTTGTTCCATTGCTGTTGCCTGACTTATGGCATAACTATCACTTTTAGTTCGACCTAGGAGGTATCGCCGCTACCCTCATAATCCTCCATGAAGCAATTTATGTGTTTTGGTTTGAAGAGGCGTGGTTGCCGGCTATACTTACACTCGAGGCGAACATCTTAGTCCTCAGGGGTAGCAACGCATCTGTGGTCAATTTAAGGTATGATTCAATCGTACTTGTATTGGTTGTGGAATTCCATGGGCGACAGTTACCACTTACCACTTACTCAAAAAAAAGTGTAAGCGCAAATCTATAATTTAATAATACAGATTGTCTAATCATTTGTATAACTCATCGCTAGTCAATAACCAATCAAGCGTGATTCCTGATTACATTCATCAATGTCTCATCTCGGTTCTAATATCAGATTATATCTCGTCTAGCAATATCCTCGCATTAAATGGAATATTAATCAACGTCAACATTCGTAGTGACAAAAGGTTTAATCTATATCTAATGGCACCAGTCGATGAAGGTTTTACCAAATTTCTAAAGTAAGTAAGTACGTAATTTACTGATTGATTGACTACTAATGGACGTAAAAAGCAAAGGCGGCGTAGGGTCTACACTATATTATCTTTAATGTGTGGAGTGCTGAAGACTAACTCGATTCTGTTCGGAATAAAACAAGAAGTAAATCATCTCGAGAAGAAACTTACATGATAGATTAAGAAAAAATCGAAGGAGTTTGGAGTAAATTATTCCTAATTTGATGATACTAAATATACAATCATACAATACATTTTAATTCAATCCTGCTGATGGTCTAAGACATTGCGCCATTATAAGGACGGTGGATCTTTTGGTAATTGGGTGATTTTGACATATTACCCAATCCTGGTTTTTCTTCGGGCGAAACATAATGGGAACATTTTAATGGCAAAATGGCATATCAAGGCGCTTAGCACATTTTTTTTTTTTATTAACACCCTATAACCAGCAGAGTATGCTGAAGTACATGAACTATGGAAGCAAATGATCATTACACTTATTTGCAATATATTTATATTACTTACATCTAGTTTGTTTTCCTCATCACCAAGACGCGGAGACCCTGGCTCCCAACTGGGTCCCCAAAAGATAGACTTGAATTTGTGTTCCCAAGTCTCTAGACTATGGAATTTGCTTAAGACGTAACGTGTGTAGAAGGTCTGGAAATAATTGGGAAAAAAATCAATTATTTATTAGTTAATACATATTATTATAGTAATGATAAAATGTCATATATCAGAGAACTACTTTATGCCCGTCTTGAATGAAGAGAATGGTGTCCAAAAGGCTGTTTATATCTTGTGCATCCATTGTATATTAGCCCAGAAAAAATATGGATGTCATTAAATCAATTAATGAGGTTTGAACTTTACACTAAATGTCAAAAAATTAGAAGTCTCAGATAAATACCTGCAAATACAGAGGGTTGAAAGAGGGTTGGTTGTAGATGAGTCCGTAGATAATATCCACCTTCTCGGTCTCAGGCCTGAAGGTGCCGAAGATACGATCCCATATGATGAGGACTCCACCGTAGTTCACATCTAGGCAATATTTGTTGCTACCTAAAAAGAAAGAATAGAAAAATTATAAGATCCTTTCATCCCCCCGATCGAACTGCAGGCAATTTTAAGTACGACTCAATCGTTCTTGTATGGGTTACAAAAGTTCATGGGAGGCAGTGACCACTTACCATCAGGTGGACTGCACGCTCGTTTGTTACTTTTATACTTTAAAAAAATACTAAGAAAATGTTTTTCATTTGAATTTGATCTGATTTTCAGAAACCTAAGAAATTTTATTACATCATGAAATTTAAATTTATGGCTTACAACGAATACAATTATGCCAAATAAAGCTCAAAGACTTCGAAATACATCGGAAACTTAGACACTTATTCGCAAGATAACGAGTAAACTTGACGGCTATTAATATCGAAATAACATTAAAATAAAGAACTTAAGAACAGAGGTTTTATCGCAACTTTTCAAGTTTCGTAAAGTTGTACTAAAATTTTTAATGGCGTTCATACTCTGGATCGTTGAGCCAATTGAATTTTCAGTGCAAAGTTTGAGTGTTTCCAAAGAAAATGCTGAATCGAAATTATCGAAGCGACAAACGACAAGGCAGTGATAATTTGCGCCGATGAACTTGCAATTTTTCAACTCGAACTTTTGGAACACTTGACGGTCGTTTCTCGAAGTTTCCAGAAGTTTCCGGATAAGACAGTTGCTGTTCTGGTCCGAAGGACGTTGTAAGCAAGGTACATTTATACGGAGGGTTATAGCTTAGCTTATTTGCTATATTATTTGATAGCAACGCTACGTTCGACCTCAATTAGAAGCTAACGTTAATAAAAATACAAACATGATGGATTATACCGTCAGTTAATGTCGATTAGATATAAATATTCCTAGGTGATGTAGGAATATTATAGCAGGCTAGACAGGTACCGAACTCACTTCATCCTCCTCAAGGAATATGTAAAGAATTTCTTGTGTCTTCGTTTTTCAGAGGCATAGTTGTTGGCTATAATGCACTAGACGAACCTCTTATTTTTCAGGGGTAGCAATGCATTGGTTGCCAACGGTTGGTACGGTCCAATATATTTGGGCTTACATATTTTGAATACACATGTCTACATATTAGATGGTCGCTTGCTACCTGCATACTTTTTACTTTAACATAAAACAAAAAAAAATCACAAGTACTGAGTATTGTTAGTTAAAAACTGAACTGGAATTGTCATCCACTGTAAGTGGACCTTGACAAGAACTGGAGTGGACGTTCATAGTTATTTGGACTAGCTTTAGTTCATATTTTAGCGGCCAAACATTTGGATCCGTATTCACATATGCATAAAGCTCAGAACTCATTATGTCATGAAAACGGCATATCGTAAAATAACGAAGAGAATTGCACGAGGATCGTCTTTGAAAGAACAAACATAATGGTGTCGAAGAAATACTTTTTGATATTGATATGTTTGTGGCATCTTCGATATTTCGTGTCTATGTATCTTTTTGCCTAAGCATATAGTTTTATAACACCTTATATTAACGAAAGAAAAATAAATTTTGCAATAGGAAAAATAACATTTATTCGACTAACGGCTTTATTCTTCCGGTCTACCTGAGCATAAGCGCTCAAACCGATGAATGAATGTACTAATTATTTATTAGTGTATCATTGCAGTCCGACCTTCGTTCAGTATGTAAATCCCTTATTACGAATAAAAATACCTAGAAAAATAAAAGATATCTGTACCTAGAGTATTGCCTAGAAACATGAAATACTCTCTTTTTGCA
>DWIP01000035.1:0-11430 GCA_018248355.1 Telemiades fides | reverse complement strand
TTACCATCAGGTGAACTGCAAGCTCGTTTGCTACCTTTCATCTATAAAAAAAAAGAGGGACTGTAGGCTCGTTTGCTACTTACATTGTAAAAAAGAATCAAACTAATGATTAATTTGATCGATCTTTTAATATTAGAAATTTGATAATTGGTGTTAAATTAACATATTTATGTTTTCTTATAGATAGCTACGTCATTGTCACCAATCTCATCAAAAACAGAAACACGAATAAATGGCCGAATCAATACGTCTCGATTGGAACTTGTTACCACACGTTCGTGCAAGTCGATACAAGTTAAGCTAGATTCTGGATTAGATCACACTAAAACTGCTTTAAGTTTCATTGAATTAAAGAATAATTGTAATAAACGAATAAGATCTGAAGAAGGTTCGGACGCCAATAGAGACATTCCAAAAGGTTGTGTAAAATTGCTCCAAATTTTAAATAGTAATTCACACTGCGATTTAATCAAAGATGACAGAAAGTCAAAAGGTAAAACAAAAAACGTATGTCAGAAATGCAATCATGTATTTGAAGAGAGTCCCCGATGTAATAACTTACGAAGAAGTATTAGCGATTATATATGTGTTGGTGAAGATTCAAGCACCAGTCTTAGTCAACTAAATGCAACTGACCCAATTAAAGACGTCATAAGGCAATTTCTTAATATCAAAGACGGTAAAAAGGTTACACAGAGAGATAACTCTATTCAAAAAATTGTAAATAAATTACAGTTTCTCTCAGCAGATCCCTATAGCAATAAAAACATTATTGCTGGTAATATTGGTAGTAATCACACAAAGGAAATGAATGAATCGAAAGATTTTATTGACGAATATGTTCCTAAAAATATATATGCCGTAAGAAAAAGATGGCATACAGAAAGAAATTCTTGTACCTATACAAAAAATAATTGTATTCAAAATATTGGAAATAGGTTATTATGTGGTCATAAGCCAACAAAAACCGAGGAGGAATTAAGGAATTTAATAGACCTTGACATATTAGCATTTACTGAAAAGTATCGTCTAAATATTACAACAGATATATTGTACGATCTAAGAGAGGAGCTTTTTGATTTACTTTTGATGAATCTAAAAAATATTTCATCTCCAAATCGGAATTATATAAAAAGGAATATAAAAAAGATACTACAGAATAGAGGGTTCTCTGAATTTCAATCAGTTTATCTTACAAATGTATTAATTGAGCATTGGCAGGATGAATTTTCAACCAACGAAGTAGGGTTGAATCCGTCAAACATTAGATCTGATACTTTCATAATATTTCCAAATATAACGCAAACCTCGTCAAAATTTAATAAAGAATCTGAAAATAGTACTCCCAATGAACCCAATTTTACCATTAACGAAATATCACAAAAAGATGTAGATGCAAGTGTTGACGAATATGTGAGTCGGATATCCAATGAAATTAACGAATGGCTTTTGAATTTGCAAATGCTTCAAACACAGGATCTTAAGCTTCGAGAGGCTGTCGTTAATGACTTAACAAATGATATAGTAGATAGACATAAATATTTACAACTTAATCCTTCTAGCGCGGTATCTGAGGCGTCTGAATTAGAAAATTTAAAGTACCAGATTTTTAAGTGGATTTACAGATTAATCGATAACGTCGATATGACTCCAGTAGAACATGCAGATGATTTAATGAAAAGGATACAAAGTATTCCTGTTCCAATATTTACATTGCAACACAAAAATAATATTTCAGAGAGTCCCGTTAAAGAAGGGGTACTTGAAAGACCTAGAATAAATGTCATAGAACCATCAAATTTGCACGCGTCTTCTACGAGGCGATTAAGTAGCCCTGAATACGTATGCTGTAAGAAAGTTACCTGTAAAAATAATCTTTATAGTAGAGATCCTTTTAAATCTACTTCAGATAGAAATAATAGTCTACAAGAACCTGATAATCTTCTAATTACAAGTACTAGAAGACAGAGTAGCCCTGCAAAACTTTTTATTGATAAAACAGAATCAAGTAAAGATAAAATAATTCTCTCGCCCTTACGAAATACATCTGAAATGAATGGAACACAAACAAATATAACATTTGACCAATATCAAAGACCATCCAATATAAATGACCTTCCATACGACTCAAGAGGTCATTTTACAGGTGGCATTAAAATAAAAGACGACGAAAATATTGATAATAATGAATTTAGGCCACCTTTATCTCAAAGTCATGTGCTAACAACTCAGAATAGTGGAACGGGCAGAACACACGTAGATAAAATTAATGAAGAATATAATGAATATTTGAAGCAATGGGTTGAAACAATACCCATACCGATCACCAATGAAAGAGAGGAAAATATGGCAAATACAGTAAGAATGGAAATTTACAACGGCATTCGGGAGATAGTTTCTAAACTAAGAACAAATCTAGAAACATTTAACAATCGTTTCTTATGTGAAGACTTACTGGATAATGAAATTGAAAACATATTTAATAAATTACCGTACTGTCCCGAATTAAAAGACAAAAAACACATTTTAAAAGTAAAACTTATAGAGAAAACAAGTGAAGCAAACGATTTAATTAAATCATCAACAGATAGTTACAGGCAACAATTAATAGAAAGTGTTAAAAGTAATGTACCAAAACCGATTGCAAACGAGAGTCAGGACCCAGATATGTTAGAGATATACGAAGAACTACAAATATTAAATCTTGTAGAAGATTTCATTGTTAGCTCCCGATATCAAAATGAAGACCAAGTAATGTCGGAAGCTTATCGAAACAAATTATTAAAACGTACTAAAGCTTTTGTGGAAGAATTGAAAGCAAACCATAGAAAAGCATTAAAAAATATAGATACAAATTTGTATTTTAACGATATTCTGGATGCACTCAAAAATGTTCCACCGCCCAGCAATGAGACATTAAAAAAAGAGGCTGAAGAGATACTTTTGGGAGTTGAAATTGATAAGTGGATTACAGAATTACCGGTGATTGAACACAATGATTACCTTGAACAATTAAACAGAAGACGACTCAGAAATAACCTAGTTAAACAAATACGTGAAAAAGAAAAGAACACAGTAAATACAGATAGTGCATTAGACAATAGTTTAAAACATGAGGTTTTACAGTTTTTACAAAAAACACCTTTGCAAGAAAACGAAAATTTAAATACAAATGTGTTGGTTGATGATTTTGTTGATAAATTAAAAAATAGACAAACGACCCTTGGAAACGACAGCAAAATAGTAGGATTCAACGATCCAGGCTATGAAGAATTTAGTAGAAATATACCGTTTAGTTCTACTATCACTGGTTATCAGAGACCTCCAAGTGGTAATAATGTAGGGAATATAAAAATAAGCACTCTAAATAATAAATCCATACAAGTATTATCTCCAGATGGCAAATTATATCCTAGTATGCCGAATCCACTTGATGACGTTAGACCAGCTAAATGTTGTGATGATTCTCTAGAATTTTTACCGGATTATAGGACATTTGCTAGTAACCAGCCATTAACTTCGTCACCTAGAGGCGGAGACTCCCAATGGTACAGCTTACAAGAAACTCAACACGAGTTTCCACAAACTAGCAATCCACTAATGCCAAATCAAACTAGAGGATTTGTTCCATACCCTGCTTATCCACATGGTTCGCAACATCCAGAAACCCAGGACCACCGAGTAGATCAGTATGGACGACCGGAGTTCGCAGATGAGTTTGTAGTACCATTAAAATATACAGAACACGCTAACACTGAAGACTACATGGGCCGAAGACGACATCCTTCCATTCCTATAAATGGAAGTACGTTGCCGACTAACATAACTCAAAGCAGAAGAATAAGTGATCAGCTCGCTGAACAAAGATGGCAAAGTTCTCGTTCCCCGAACGGTCTAAGGAGGAGAGAGGACATTGATCTCAGTCAACGAACTATGAGATCAGACCACATTATTAGTCCTCACAGAACACCGTATCAATCAACGTCTCAAAAAGAAGCTAACAGAACTATGTCAAATCGATCACCAACATTTCATGAAGTAGAAGATAAACGCAGCCCGCAAATGAACGGATCTGATTTATTCTATAGATCAACGGATCAAGCAGGAATAAGACAAACTATAGAACATAATAAAAACATGGAACCAGACTTAAGGAGATCGATTCCTGAACATTTTTCTGGATATTATCAACCGTCAATGCTTATACCTCCTGGATATATACCGTTAAGAATAGGTAAGACACGAGGGAGAGTAAGAGAAAGGGACGGACATATGGCAGATGGAAATATACAAGGAGGACATAGAGGAGTAGAGACTGAAGAAAATACTGATGAAGAGGAAGAATTTAAATGTAGATGTTTAGAGTTGATGAGAAAAAGACATAGAAGGCCAAGATACTGCCCGTTTGATGATTATGATGATTATCCTTTGTGTTTGCCAACTCCCTATTTTTACCCTTATTTTTATTGATTTGTTGACGAGAAATGTATGTGTTAGTGTTGTATTGTGTCGTACTAAAAGTGCATGGTGTAGTTTTCGTGTATTCATCCTAATTGTGAATTGTTAACTGTCTATTTTGTTTGTATTAAAATACATATTTCAATTCCCTATACATTTTGATTTACTCCTAAAATATAAACTAGGAGAACTTACTATGCAGTCTGCATTTTATTACGCATGAAGACGAGCACGCAGTCCACCTATTGTTAATTAGTTACTGCACTCCTGACAATATTATCGTGTTTTATAATCGGCCCAAGATCTAATATATAAATCTTCGTCTATAGACATATTAAAAAACTAATCGACATTGCCTAAATTTGTCTTAATCGAATTTAGGCATTGAATGAACTTGACAATGTCTAAATATCCACGCCCATGTTCGCTAGCATTTATTTTTTATTCACTTCCAACTGGTTTTGTTAGAACTTAAGTTCAGCGGTCTTCCGTGGTTTTCTTGAAGCTATCATTCCGTCTGGCTCAGGAGCAACCGGACTTTTCGTATTTGTTATTCAGAAATAAAATAAAACAATATTGTTCACAAAAAAAATTTATTCACAACATCTTGAACAATATATACAAAAAAAATGTTTAAAAACAAACTTTATCAATCTCGTTTAAAATATAAATAGCTGGGATGTGGACAAAAACCATCCCAGCATTTTGTGCAATATTTCAAAGGTTTGTTTGTATACTGACAGGACATTTCAGACGGCCGAATCGAGCATTTTGTTAACACGTGGTTCTTACAGCTGCATTGCTGATTTCTCTTTTTGCGTTTGGGGGTGTCTAGTACTTCTTTTGCTGGAGTCTGACATATACGCCGTCGGAAGTAAGGCTGGTGGCATATATTGTGAGGAACCCAGCACTTGTTCTCATTCATAAAGTTTCCTGATCTGCAGTCTGGTCTACAGATAGGGCCGCCTGCTTGTGATATATTCTGCAGAGGATTTTCTTCGTAATTTCTGCTTGTGCCAACTTCTGGTATATCCATATTGCCAGATATTTCGATTCTCCCCCGGCAAGATGGTTGAGACTTAGTTCTATCCGCATTATTCATATTCAGGTATAAATTATTGTCTTCTGGATTGTAATGTGGTGTTTGCGAAACCGAATCTTCTTGTGTCGCGTCTACATTGTTCGTTAAACACGAAGCAGGAGTTGCAGATGCTGCAGTGCCAATATTACAAGTTTGGGCTTGAGTATCTGACCCTTGGCTAATCGAAGCTTTTTGAGTAATAGTAGCTTTAGAAATCCCGGGTAAAGGCGTCGTCTGAGAAGCGGATGTTGCTTGTGAGGTGTCTTGAGCAATCTTCGTCTGCTGTCTTATATTTGTTATAATTTGAGGCGGTAGTGACCGTGGATAGGATAATATTGAACCAGAACCTTGCACTGGTGGAGAACGACACGAATCCCAGTAATATTCTTTGACGATCACCTGCGGCGTGAGCGGGACGGGCGGGTCTGGCTCGCGATTTAAAGTTTGGATACTTGCGTTTTGAGAAATTTTCTGGTATACGTAACTATTTGGTTGCGTTTCAGTTTGAATGCTAGCTGGTATTGGAGGTGGACTAACGTACGCGTCTTTGCGATCCCTAGGCTTCAAAATAGTTGCCTCTATCGGTGTTCTGTCTCTAATACGTTGTAAATGTGCTCTATCCTCAGCACTTAAGCCACTCGGTGGATAATTTGTCGTAAACTGGTTCACACTATTTCTTACATTTATTTGTTTAGTAGGATTACCGGTCGTATCTTTGCGATCCTCAGGCCTTATATTAGTTGCTTCTACCGGCGTACGGTCTTGGATTCGTTGTAAACGTACTCTATCTTCAGCACTTAAACCACTCGGGGGATATGTTGTAAATTGACTCACACTGTTGTTTACATTTATTTGTTTTATTGGATCAGCACTCACGTCTTTCCTATCCTCAAGCCTTATAACGGACGTTTCTGGTGGTGATCTGTTTTTAAATCGTTGTAAATTTATTCTATCCTCAGTACTTAAGCCATTCGGTGGATAATAAGTCGCAAATTGATTCACACTGTTACTTACATTTATTTCTGTGATGGGAGGACTTCCTCCAATTCGTGTGATTTCTCCGTGTCCGTCGGAATGCAAATCAGATGGGTCCTCATTCCAGTCGCTTGTTAAATCTGCGTAGTTTATCGATTTTCTAATAGTTGTCTCATCTAATTTTCTTGAATCTTTCGTCTCCTTTAATTTATTAGTTAGATTTTTAGCCATCACTTCAGTATTAGTATTATCCTTAAATTGAAGGTTGAATTTTTTTAACCACTTAGATATTTCGTTTTCCAGAATTTCATCTCTATCTATATTTGGGTCGTAGTCTGCTTCTTTTTCAATTTCGTGCAAACGTTTTGCTAGAACAGATATTATTTTATTTTCTTGCACAGGTGATGGAGTCTCTTTTAAAGGTAAATCTTTGAACCAATCAGTGAGAACGTCCTTCATTCTGATCTGTTCCACTTCACGTCGCATAGATTCGTCTTTTGGCTTCGGTACTTTCTTCAATGCATCGTACAAATCTTTATTTAGTTGAGTAGCGTTTAAAGGTGTAGATGGGTGTTGTTTTAGATAATCATCGCAAAACTTGTTAACTTCATTGACTATTTTATCTTTGAATTTTCTCTTAAGTTCTTCGTCATCGTCTACATAGTGTAGACTAATAAATGCATCTGCCAGATTATCCTTAAGAATTTCAAAGGGAGTTTCTTCTGATACAGGAAGACCCGCAGATGATAAAGTTTTTGAAATAGCGTCTCTTAATTTTTGTTTGTAAGCGTACCCAGCCCTTTCGTCTTTCATTTCTTCCTTAGCTTTTATTATGTTTTTAACTAAATCTTCCTTTAATGTTGATAAAATTTTTTCAACTTCTGGAGTTTTTGGTATTGTGTCTAATATTTGTTCAATTTCATCATTTAGAACGTCTTCATACAAGAAATCGTCATGAAAAATTTCCGGATCTAAATTTAATTCGCCAATTTTTTTGATCAATTTACTGGCAATGTTTTGTTTGATCATATTAGCCTTTTCGATACCCTCTTTAGAGTTACCAAAATCAATAGGAAGATTTTCACACCAATTTTGAATATCATCATACATTACTTCTACAGCTTTCTTTTGTTTTGGGATGGACAAATCTTTTTCTGTAGTATCATGTTTATTGCTATCTTTTAAGACATTTCTTAGCGTTTCAATTAATTTTTCAGTTAATTCCGTCAACCTTTTGTAATCGTCTTTGTTGAATTCGAGCGGTAATTGTTTAAGATTATTCAAAATGTCATCCATAAACATATCTAAATTCTCGATATCTGTCATTAACAAATATTGAGAAATGGCATCTGCTAATCTGTCGACGATTTCTTTTATTTCATCATAAGTTATGTCTTTCTTAAGAGGAAGATTTCGGCACCAATTCTGGACAGTAGTTTTAATAGCCTCCTTTTTTCTTGAATTGTTTTTAATTTCCGTCGACATTGCTTGTAGTTGCTCTAAAATCTTAATGAAGAATTGTATACTTTTTAAATAATTCAATAGTTCGTTGGCAATTATTTCGATAAAATCTTCCGTCATTTTTTGTTCTCGATTTAATCTCTTTAAATGTATTACAATTTCGTCTTTGCACGCACGTTCTACATCTATTTCTTCTTCGTTTGGATCCATACTTAATATATTTTTGAGATTTTTAGAGAGATGGCTTATCAAATCGTCTACTACACGTTTTTCTTGTGAGCTATTGGGTTTTAAAATTGGCACTTGATTTAACCAGTTTAATATAGCTTTGAAAATGTTGATTTCAATAAACTCGTTGGTATCTTGATTTGTGATATTACTACGGTCTTCTGTAGTTGCTTTCTGTTGTTGGTTGGTTTGTTTTATTAAATTAGGTACTTTAGCTAACTCTAAAATTTCCATCAGGACTTTAATTTTAGATGCCTTCGTAGTTATGTTGTTATGATTGGGTAATTTACTAGTCCATTTAAAAACTTGGTATTTAAGATGTTCCATTTCTTCTTGCCTTGAAGTTCTTGCTTTAGATAATTGTATGTACCTCTGTCTGTCTATAATATCTGTAGCAATATCGTTGGCCATATCGTCTTTATATTTATCATCCACTTTGTTATCCCATTCCAAACTACTAATCCACATTCTAATCTTTCTTATTATTTGATTTTTATATTCGCTCTCGCTTGTAGCTGGCTTTCTATCATCCGCTTTCATCTCCACGTCTAATTGTAAAGCTGTTAATTTGGTTCCCTTTGTAGTTTTTCCATTTTTCAAAGCATCTTCTATATTACTAGATCGAGGAGTTGATGTCTTGAACGGAGGTATTTTAAATTGATCATATTGAGTTGAGTCTTCTGGTGGTATTGGTGAAGTCACATGATCTGCAGACAGAGTGTCCCTGAAAAATGAGCTGCTTTCATTTAATACTTTTTCCATAAAATTTGTTATCTCTCGCTCTAGCTTTTGCATAAACATTTGTTTTTGAACCCATAAAGACTCCATAGATGAATATTCATGTGTTGTGTCCAGACCAGATTGTATTGTTTCATTTCTAAATGTTTCAGACATATCTAAAATTTTATTAGCTACCTCTGCTGCTTCGTTTTCGTCTAAATTTTCTTTCTTTAGTGTATAAAGAATTATATCGTAACCACTATCATCACAATCTTTATAAGTTTGCGTTAAGGTATCAGTTATGGTATCTACAAGTTCCGTTTTGTTTTTTACAGATAATGGTCTCAAAATACTATCAACTTTACTTCGTAAATTTTCTTTTTGATGTCTGTCTAATATAAGAGGTTCTTCTAGTATGGTGTCCACAAGATTAGACACATTAACCTCTTTAACTTTACCAATCAAACTTTTTGCTAAGCTATTAATTTTTTCTTCAGATAAATTAGTCTCATTTTTCAATATATTTATTATTTCTGACAGAGGTTTTTCTGTTTCGGTTGAACGTATGGCTTTCCAATCTCGAGTCAAAATTTTTGTAACTTGTTCTTTTATACGCGTTTTGTCTTTTTCTTTAATCTGTATTGCTGGATCATCCAAAACACTATCAACTTGTTTCTTAACAGCTTGAAGAATACTTTTAGGTTTCTCCCAGTTGCGTCTTTTCGCCGAGCTAACAGTACTTAAAAGTTGATCTTCTAAAATTTTCTGGTTTTTCGGATTAATTTTTAAGCCATGTTTTAGAGTCAACTTTTCAAACCAGTCCTTAAGTTCAGCCTTCAACTCATTTTCAGTAAGTTCACCTTTTTCATCTATTATACCTTGTAGCTTTTCGGAAAGATCGGTCACCAAGTATTTGTAATTTGAAGCAGAATCGTGTTGAAACTCTGCTTGGGATTGAAGCCAATCCCAAATTCGTTGCGTGATTAAGCTATTTTCATCGAGCACATTTTTTGGAATTGTGGACTTATTAATTATCATGCTCATAAGCTTATTTACTAAGTTTTCTTTAGTTCCTCTATCGATATAGTTACCACGTTTTTTCTCCAGATTATTTAACCAATCCAAAATTTCGTTCCGCATATTATTTTGTCTATTTTCATCATTCTCAATGTTATGCAATTTGGATGCTAAAACATTAAGATCTGATCCGTAGTCTAAAATATTTACACCAAAGACGTCTGGAAAGTCATTGAACCATTTTTGGACTAAGTCATTTACAGTGGGTGGTTTTAGTTTTTCTAAAAGTTCATTTGTTAATAGTTGTTTTGTTTTTGGATCTATTCGACATTTGTTTTTTGCTTCGACAGTATTCAACCAATTTGTTATTTCGTTATGCATCTGTTTTTCACAATCATCACTATTTTCATTTTGCAAATAATTTAATTTTGTGATTAGATCGTTTACTAAGGAGTACTCTTCAGAATCTAGTCGCGCGTCACCAGAAAATGCTGGAATGTTTTTTACCCAATCAAATACAATGCTTTCCATATCTGATGGCTTAGATTGTCGAGGTATTAATAGCAAATTATTCGCTAACTTATCAGCCAATTCATTTAAAACTGTATTTCTAGAACCATTTACGTTGATTGGCAACTCATTAAGCGTGCTTACTATTACAGATTTTAAAGCCTCCTTGTATTCTTTTTTATTTGATTGGTTTACTGAAATAGATTTTATCTTATTATTTAAATCAGCCACTATTCTCTTTTTGTCAACATTACGAGCGAATGATATGCTGTCGATCCATTTGGAAATTTCATCTTGAAATTTATTTTGATCATTTTTAAAATTTCTCAATCTTTGAATGAGACTATTGGCCAATTTATTATCAAATATTTCCTGGTCCTGTTTGTTCTCTGGATGCCACATTGGTAAAACTTTAAGACACTTTTTGATTTCTTGCTCAGCTTTTACCAAAAAATCATCATTATTATCCAACTGTCTTAATGTATCAATTAGCTGATTTATCATTTCTTCCCGTTTCATTCTATCTTTTGTACCGAAATTGACATAAACTGGTAATTCTTGGACCCAGTCTAGAACAATTTCTTCTAACTTTTGTTCATTAACATTTTCAACCATATTACATTTATGTGGGCAAGTTGATCTCACAGGCACGCATAGATTGTTTGCATTAATATCTGAAATTAAGTCTTCTGTAGGAATTCTTTGTTTTGTTATCAATCGCGACGATTTTGAGGCGCAATCACAAGCCGTAGAACGATCGCAGAAACATGTTTTGTTGTTCTTGAAAGAAGAAGATCTGTTATCCTAGAAGTTAATGCATATAGTTTGTAAAAGTTACAATCAAGTAAAAAGTAGTTTTGGTGAATATCTATAGTTAATAAAACAGGAAAGCAATGAGCTTGCAGTCCATCTGGAGAGAAAAGGTTCATCATCATCATCATCACAACCCATTATTGTCCCACAGCTGGGCAAGGGTCTCC
>DWIP01000034.1:0-11515 GCA_018248355.1 Telemiades fides | reverse complement strand
CAGACAGACAGACAGAGTTACTTTCGCATTTATAATATTAGTAAGGATTATGAATGAAAACAGTATCTAGTGTATTTAATTGATCTTACTAATATAAAATGTTTTAAGAGCAATATTATGATGTGAGGCATATCCCAAAAAAAAAAATGATAATGTAAAGAAAAATGTGTAGTCACTAAGCATTTCTGAGGATTTGTCGCTGCAAATTAAGATATTACTAGAGGCAAAATATGAAGCAAGAGGCAAGACATATGTTAATAAACAGGAAACGACTGTTATGCATAATCCCTATCCAATATTCTTGTTCCATTTCAAGAAGACCTCGGAAGAGTCGGAAGCGATTCTTTCGGAAAGTCACGTTAATATCCGGCTAGCGGTTGGGTGCCGGTCAGAATGAAAAACAATGTGACACGCGTGACGATGCGGCCGCTATCGGTTTCCGATCGAGCTGTGATGAGCCATGCTGGCCAGCCACGTGTGACTTGACACTACGAATGCATGCATACTTAATGATCGGCGAGCTGCATGCCTACAATTCCAGGAGTAAAGTTACCAGTAGGTAGGTACATTAGTAGTTACATTAGGAATTTAGTGACCAACCGCACGCAAATTCTTTCACACAAGATCGTAACAATAAAAAAATATGCATTAAGTTAATCACTTTCAATTCTCGAAATAAAACTAAAGTATAAATAGGGTCTGTGAGACTACAAAAACACGTTCGTTCGTCACCCCACTTATGTGAGTTTAACACATCCTCGCCATTAATTGTGTTTGTCATGTTCAGGAACTGTCATTTGGTATAGTCATTACTTTAATCGACTTTCAGGAAGTGAGGCTCTCTCTACTTATAGCTGGATATTTATCGAGGGTAGCTCAATTAACATACTTACATCGACATAGAAATCGTACGTATCGGAGAGAGCACTCAACGATTTGAATGTTCGTTTACTGAGAGAAGTCGGTTAAAAAACTGTAATAATAGACGCTCTGTAATAGCAGATATAAAACAGACAAGACTTCGATTGATAACGGAGTAATTATCGCTTTCGAAAGCCTTGCCTCGGAATAACCGATAATAACCCACCGCCCTCGAAGGTTCAAGAAACCGATACTTTTTCGTATTAAAACGAGCGATATTGCTTTCTTTTATTTTAAGATGTCCATTTATTATTACCAAAAAAATGTTGATTGATGTACAAAAAGAGTATATTTTTATTTAGAACCAAATCCAATTGGACACTGCTTGACGTAAACATAATAAGAATATAACAACTTTGACAAAATAAGGCTTACGAAATTGTACCCATCGGGCCACTAAATCGAATTACTTGTGCTTCCTTTGAGCGCCGGGCATACTAAAGAAGGCATAATATTCAAAAACAGGATAAGAACGAAGAAAACAATTTCCAAAGCTATCTGGCTTTCATTATTTTATTCAATATAGTTACATTGCGTAAAGTACCTCTTTTACCTACTACCTAGTACCTACCTAAATATACCTATACAAAATACGTAATTAAGTAAAGAAAGAATGTTTTATATTTCAGGATAAGTATCAGATATAGAAACAGGAGGGTAACCTTATGAGATGTTTTAACCGACATTAAAGAAGGAGGTTCTCAATTCGTTTATACATCCTTTTTTATATGTTTGAACAGATGCTTGAAGAATAAAAAAAATAAAAATCACATAAAAATATTTTTAATAATTTTAAAGTTATGACTCGATTATCTACAGGTTTATACGGAACCCTCGGTGCGCGAGTCCGACTCGCACTTGGCCGGTTTTTTCATAATTATTTGAATTTGGGCTTCAAAGATACATGAGTAAAATCTTCAAAATCAAAAGGATACATGTCGTGTGTTCCCTCATAACTTCGTTGTTTAGTATAGTGTCACAGAGTTTTCATATTTTTGTCGTAATTATTTGACAATAAAATTATTTCTTTGTTTAACAACCGATTTTGGATATTCTTTTTGGTGTGGTTAGTAACCACAATGTGACATTTTTTCAGAATGATTTCACATTGGTCTTCGGAGATGATACGAGAACTTCATTAGGCGGTTAGGTAACACTGGTATATATTACAAATACGGTCATTTAAACGGCAACCGACGAACCTTCATGACTACTTATGACATAAAATATCCATCACTGGTTAACCACTAAAAAGTAAAATATTTTATTAAAAATACGACTCTACGTTTTCCAACTCAAAGAAATACATTGTTTAAACGCAGCTGACTCATCGAATGAGTATAAATATAATACATACAAAATGTTTTAAATCAGTCATTAAGTGTAATAACGCAATATACTGTAATCGACTGCTTTTCTTGGTGCTATGCTATTTTGCACTCTTTAATTGAAGTTTGTAGAGACGTTAATAGTATCCTCATATTTTTTCCGTCATATAAAATTGAATATTAGTTCCCCTATAATAAAAATACAGATTGATAAAATAATCACAAAGTCAATACTAAACACGCTATTGAAATATGTAAGAACCACGTTCTTTTAGAGATGTGTGCATAGATATGCACACTTATCATCTTCGACATTCATAAATCTTATCAATAAATCTATTCAGAAATATGCGTGACACATAAAAGGAAAATTACGTTTTCGTCGTAGACAGAAATGACGCACCGGTGTAAAAAGCAAAATTATTTTCTTATCAATATTTTGCATAAATAAAGTTAACAAAGAGTGATATTCCAAAAAAGGAGTCTCATTTGTACCCTACAATGTTTAAATGATTAGCCCTAGTGAATGAAACTAGCCCTCGTCCTGATGGATGCGGGCTCAAAAAAAACGTGACACACAAGTCACCCAACATGACGGTGTTGGTAATAAACAGAATATCATAATAGTGACCGTCCCAAATGCAGGGTCGGGAGCACAAAAAAATTATCGTTGGAGCATAAAATATAAGGGCGCACGTAGATCACAGCAAAACAAGGGAGAAGGGAAGCTTTGCTTCTAACTAAATATAGATCCGCAACGACTCCTATACCGGAATTTGTACTCTAAACACGTCGGCGATATGCCCGCGGCCCGCAGCTCGCTTTGAGCGACTTAGAACTTCGGTTACCAGCGTATTAATTTTAACAGACTCCCAAAAAAGGTTCAGCAGACTTTTTGTCCGTACGGAATGTGTAATACTTATAGTTTATGGGTATCGATTTACTCCGGCTACTGAACGGGTTTTGGTTTTATAAAGTGTAGCGTACATCGGCATCTGCTTCTTTTTTTACGAGGATCCTTTGTCAGTTGCGAGGACGGAGACGCCCAAATTAAGAACACGTGGTAGACTTTATATAAAACAGATTTATCATACTCTCAAGTATTTATCGAATGCGTAAATATATATTTATCAGTGATGTAATTATTTCTTAGACCTGATAATAAATATCATGAATTTAATAAACAGACCACTTTCACGCCTAAAGTTAGTCTACCGTATTTTGGTATAAATTAAGGTTGTTATAAAAAAGACACGCTGGGCGTTCTAATGGATCTTCAAGTACCTGTTTTATTGTCTGTTTAGACATATCTTATTAATGTTTAAACATATACAATAAATTCTCTTCAATTGAATCCATAGATACGATTAAAACATTAACAATTCATAATGATTTTGATTTGATTATTTTTATTAGAGTACATCCCCAAACCGGTATAAAAAATACTATAATAGTAGAATAGTCACTTGCTCCATAATTTGCGACACACGCAACCTAATGGGATATTTCACACTTGATTTACGGGTAATAGGTACAAAAAAATATGAGTCATAAAACTCTTGATCGCTTTTAGTGTCCACTGATCTCTAATCCGCAATGATAAATTAGACTCTATCAGTGCTGATAATTGACTGGTAATAACATTGACAGTATCCTTTCAGTTAATGTTTATTAAATGTATGTTTAATGTTTATTTATGTAACATTGATGACTGCTGCATTTAGATACGTCATAATGACTACGACTGAATCTGTGTAGTTTATGTGTAATAGCTAACCAATTTACTACGAAACTACGCTAAGTTAATCTTCACTCATGAAATAATCATAAAGATATGGACAGACATGATCTGATAAGTTTGGAATCCAAGTTAGTGGTAAAGGACAAGAATGTACCAGACTACCCGAAGTTGACCGCGATACGTTTTATTTTTACTATACCGTTCAGACTAAATTACAGCAGCAAAAATCATAAATTAAATCAGAGGCGTAGGTAGGTTTCAACAGCTGAAGCTAAATGACCTCTACTAGTCCTACCACTACTGAATTAATATTGTTATTGCTCATCAAAACCAAATTACTTTCTGGAGAACGTTCAACAGGTGATTTACGGTTTTACGTACTTACACGCGAAGTACCTACCTACCTACCTATTACCTACCTATCTCGCTCAGTTTCTAAATCGATTGATATGAAAACAGACGTTTAAGGAGAAGTGGTGCAAATAATTATATGTTGTAGACTAGTCGTGTTAAAATTCAGCCAGACATACTAGAAAACAAACCCATGTTCTTAATACATTTATCGAAAAGCATATTTAATGGGCACTATAAAAAAGCATTGGCGTCGAAAGACGTAGGGCCTGCGGAGATTGGTCGGCGGCGGCGGGGTAGGGGACGCGTCGTATTGATCTGACGCTCGCGCCCTCCGCCCCCGCCAGACATTACCCGAGCACTCGCGACTCACCCCCGGTTTCTCCTAGCACCCCCGTCGACGCACCACCGAGCCGACACCCCGAGTTCGGCGCAACGCAACCACACCCCTTTTTCATGCGAACATCGAGTCACGGGATTTTCCAATTCAATTTACCCAGCAATCGACAAATAGATGACAATAAAATAGAAGGCTGCCTGAAACTTCATTTACTTATTGCTAGGAAATGAATAAGGTATTTCTCAGACGCGATAGGTTCGAGATACGTATCAAATAAAATATCTTACAAAGGTTGATTGTAATTACCTACAGGTTACGATCTGAATAAAAGTGGTCTCGAGATCGCAGCAACGAATAAAAATTAAGGACTTAACGACATGAGTGTAGATGTTTTACAAAATTAGGGAATGAAGGATTTGAAATGTCATATAGTTAGTTGTGAGTTGATTCGATTATGGGCACAATAAGCGACGAAGCATTTTCGTAAGTTCATTGACTCCGCGAACAATGTGCCCACGGGCGGCGGGCGAACCGGCGAGACCGCGCCCGCCGCATCTGCTGTACGATCAAGGATTTTATTTCACGAGCACGACACATGTCCTGAGCATAACAACTTCCGTCTAATCTCTTCACATTTAATACACCAACGAATTTTAAATTAAAGAAATGTGTCAATTAATGCAAATCATCTACACGAGTA
Source organism: Telemiades fides (assembly GCA_018248355.1). NCBI lineage: Eukaryota > Metazoa > Arthropoda > Insecta > Lepidoptera > Hesperiidae > Telemiades > Telemiades fides. The sequence continues at coordinate 6,134 of DWIP01000034.1, read as the reverse complement.
AAATATTTTTTCTCCATTGCATTGCATTCGTCATAACAAAGATCTTAAAATAAGTGTAATATTAGAATTTAACAATGCAAATAACACATTGCAATATTATAAGGACACGCGACGGCAATGCACGTGAATCACCATTTCGATGTCTGCCCGAATGTTGCCACCCCAGGCAAGGTCAACAATGTCTATTGAAATAGCACCCCCTAAATTACAACACCCCTAAGTAATCAAAAACTATACATATAAATTATACGTGCCATCGTATGGGTATCATTCTATCATTGTTGTTATTTCGTACTTCGTGGTTGGCTGAGTCAATATCGATAAGTAACTTAAGTTAAGTTGACTCATCAGAGCCAGTCTGCTGAACACACACAAGAATAAGCCCGTGACGCATAGCCCATAGTCATACTAATTGTTCTTACGATTGTTCTACAAATTAAACGATGTCGGGCATGCTGACAGTGACCATAGCATGTAAGAAATATTTGAGATATTGTTGCGATGACCTGAATGAGGTCACAATGTCTCATGATGTGATTGATTGACGGACAAAGGGATGGGAAATGCAAATCGGCAAGTTATCCATTCTGTATAATATATAATTAATTCATCTACAAGACAAGCACACAAAGAAAAGTTAAGTGAAATAAAGTATGTAGATTAAACCTTTATTATAAAATACAATATACAAAATAATATTTTATAATAATATTGTAATGCTAATGAAATATTTACATTGCGAAAAACTAAAATAATATACTGAAACGAATAAAATAAATGTAATTTGTAAGTAAAAGCAACTTGTATTACTAATACTTGCATAGAAATTGAGCAATCCTTAGCTGTTTTGTCACAGCATATTGGTTTATTTTCAGTTTTACATTACCACACTAAAACTGCCGTTACATAACATTGTAAAATACTCGAACATTGAATTTGATATATCAATTACTTCAGAGGAAACAATTATCTTGACGAAAAAGGCATTTGAAAAACTACACCAATGGAATCCAGCCATTATCTGATCTGTTACTCGTATTACGTTCCTCATTGTTATTTGTAGGATTGGCAGATGGTCGTGACTTGTCTGGATTGCCAGATATTATAGGATTTCCCGGTTTGAAACAAAATATCTTGCTTACAGTTAAGCCTAGTGTGAATGTCCTGCTATTTTTGGATTTTGCTTCGACTTTTAGTACTTTCCATTTAGTGTAACTAACTTAAAAGATTTTTGTGGAGCTTACGATAAGTTTTTACTTTTAAGTCTAATTATAATCTTGGTCCTGCTATAGAAATTTTGGCCCTTTTTACCTACTTGGATCAATAAGGGGGTACTCAATGTTAGTGTATATCGGTTATTTTTTATCTATATTTGCATATAACTCCAGCGTTAATAAACCTATATTTATAATTATTTTTGCTATGGATTCAGTAAGACATCGAAGAGCTCCCATTTTTTTATAATTATTTGGCCTTGTAGTTCGAAGATACGCGAGAGAACTCCACAAGATCATAAACTTACGTATCGTGTGTTCGCTCATAACATATTGGTTTTGTTCATATATAACCGATTTCTATAATTCTTTTTGCTATATAGTATAGTATCGTGGAGGTCCCGTTATGTTCTAATAATGATTTGGCAAACACATCAAATTTTAAATGGAATATTTTTCGCTTTTTAGCTCGTACTGAAGTTGGTTCTTTATTAGAATAATAAATATAATGCATCTCGATACAATTGCCTTATCTAGTGATTCATTGACTTACTCTTTATGGAACATTTTAAAGACATTATATTTATCAGCATTATCAAAAAAAGCAAACGGAATATGTCGTTCAAAGTTATAAATCCAGTTACTTTGAAATACTTAGGTAGTGTACCTAAGTCCACAAACATTAAAATAAAATAAAATAATCAACAAATATTTACGCTCTAATAGACCAAAAAGCCTTGTAATGAGATGTAATGCTTATTGAAAGTAACCTAAAATATATTCTGTACCATAGAGCTGTGGAGGCAGGTCCTCCCACTCGAGGTTACACTCAGGTACAACACCCAGTTATTCGAACCGAGTTAGCTCAAGAACATAACTTTCTAGTGACTCATAGGAAGAGAGCTATCTCGCGCAGACGCTCTCAATAAGGAAGAGGGTAATAAACAAATTCAGCTCTCCCATCTTATGTGGCTTCGTAGCCCATTAAAATGCACAATACTGCACTTTATACTATAGAAGCCGGGTCCAGATCTCGAGGGGCAGAAGCTATTTTTAGTATTTAAATTGATATACCAACAAAGGAAAGGATGTAAGCAATTAACACGCACTTTCGATGCAACGTAACAGCGAGATGGTCGCTAAAGTCGTCTAACTGCCAACACCGTAATGAAAAACATCGCAATGATACTGATAACAGACTTGATAAAGAAACCGGTATCTGGCATATTTGACAAAACAGTAACTTGTATACATTCTAAGGTGACATTGTTTAAATACTCAATTCATCAATACATCCATATAATTAATTATTTCTGATGATAACGGTCAAACTACATTGTGGGTAGAATATACTCTGCCAGTTTTGCTCCTTATCGTTTTATGTTTACTTTCATTTCGTTATTATCTTGAAAGTTAGTGCTAAATTATCACAATTGCACGCATAAAGGTGTCATCGTCATAAACTGTATACATGAGAAGGAAAACGAAATAGATGATTATCATTATATTCTACCCGTCACTCGAGTTTACATGTAATTAAACTCTCAGAGAAAGAAAACCACTTGGGTAAAAGGGCGTGAGTACTCTGATTGTTCTCCGAAGACGTCTTTTACTGACACTGACTTGACCTAATTGAACATAATGGTGTGTTTCATCAGTACGTTCCTTGCGTGAAGTCTTACAAAAACAAATTAAATAGAGCGGCGGCTCCAAAGATGTGCAGCTCCACACCACGCGTTCGCCATGCCTCGTAATAGGTTGGATTTCATTTTATAACAGTTACATGTCATTAATTTAATAGCGCTATTAACAACGAGCCCTTGTGTGCTATGCACCAATAGAAAGGGTGATTGTTTCAAAGATATCTTCATGTTTACTTTACTCCCATTCCGATTTTAAACTCTATTTTAGTATTTTATGTTTCATTACATTCGTTTCACGTGAAAGAAATTTCATTGATTTTATGTCAATAAATATATTTGAAAGCTTTTTTTTTATGTATATTTTTAGTTTTACTAGCATAACACTGTTGTAATATTATCATTCTTTTTTTACTTATTTAATCCTCTTATGTCTTTATAGGTACTGCGATTATTGTCATTGTGATTTTACAATGAATGGACCTTTAATTAAATTATTTGGAATCAAGATCATTGATTATGTGACGTTGCGGAGGAGTGCCTAGGCAAAAACGTCCGTTGCTTTAAAAAAGCATAAGATGTTTATGTATAGTCTATGTATGATGACTATACAGTGTCTAATGTATAGTCTACGTGATGGCTGTTGTTGTATTATTGCAGTGTGCTATTATTTTATAACACTTTTTTTATTTTTGTCGATTAAAAAGTCATAATAAAAATGTACACCCGAATAAATATTTTCTTTATACCTCGAATAGAACGTAAAATTTTTAAATTAAAAAAAAAATTGTAAGAACTTCGTTCCTATCTGCGGATAGGTTTCCCACAACACCACACATTTTTTTTTAATGTGTTGTAATTGCAAATTGTTGTTGTTATTTTTCCTACGTTTACATACTAACTTTTGCTAGTATGCAAAACAAATTACACGAGTATTTACATATTTATTAAAGAATTGATAGTTTATTAAAAGTAAGTAATAGTCGCTAATTTCTATGCTTCGTTAGAAATGGTTCTAGACATCATTGAAACGGTGTAGTGGCCGTCTCAGCTTACGTAATGACTATTTAATTGTGGGTCAACATACTCTAAACATGTAGTTAACTTGTTTTGTTTATGTTACGATTACATACACACGCCATCGACTACCCTTGAACTGGAACACATTTCTATATTTAGAGCAACTTAGATGTGCTTGGTATTATCTTTTTTTATACGCGTACAATGACTGGGATACAGAACAGTTTTACGGTTTTTATTATCGCGTGTGACACATGTGTAAGCACTGTAAGCTATTATATAAATACAAATTATTAAAGTTAAAAACGTCTTTGTCTATGAATACCAAATCTTGATGACATTTAAACGAGCTATCGACGAAGTACATGTACCTACAATGTAACAGCATTGATTTGTGCAAACGGTCAGTCACACATAGATAAAATTTGATATCGTATGCTATAATTTGTTCAGGTATCCTAGCACTTATGAGCCATAAGCCAATGGATAGTATCTGGTTTCATTAAGTAGTAAGTACAACTAATCTTTATTCATCGGTCATCATGCGGTTCAAAATTGGATATATTGCATTTCATCAATTTGATTAGAAGTGTCAATGGGGGACAGTTAGCCGTCGCATATATTGCAGTAAAGCGCGCGAGGAAGTGTTGACGTCATGTACTCATTAACATATCTTCGTCCAACTGCATCTGCTGCATAAGCTGGAACCAAAACTTAAATCAGGTACGGGGCTGGTCGTGTCCAGTCGTTTTCGCGGCAGCTGGTGTCGGGTATGTCGCGGTCATTTACATAGTAAGTCGACGATAAGCGCGCTATATTTAGCATGAACGGAGATGCGCTCTGCGCTTGCCTGGCCTCGCACCTCGCGTAAACACCTACACATTTCCATCCTACCCTGCACCCCTAAATCAACAAAAATGTTGTACCTACTTATTACCTATACCGCTGCCAAACTTACGAACTTATCAATCTTTTTCTGTCGTGGTAAGTAGGAGTAGGTATACTTTAAGTAAGCTATGATCTTATAATATGGTATTATATTAGATTTTCGGAGAATTATAAGTTTACAAGACCAAAATTTTAACGATAAGACTAAAGGTCGTTTTCGACGAACGTTGTCAACAAAAAATGTGCACCGGAAATTCCTGTGCCTCTGTCGTCGGATCAGGTTGGAGAATTATTTTATCCACGAAATATTGAACTCCTCACAAATTCATCATTTCTACCTGCGAATACAAATTGGATTACGTTGGATGCGGCCGTACGTGACTAACGTGTAACTATTAGACATCAACGCATCAATTAGACTCTGAAACAATTTCTGATCTATGAACGTGAGTCTTACTGCGAAGCGGCAACTTAAACCTTATTTACTTGCCATAATATAATGTAAACAAAGTGATCTTTTACAGTTAAGTGAAGTTAAGTGAACGCTTTGTTAAGGCTGTAACGAAGCGACAGTTAACGTTAACGAGAAAAGTAGCAGATAAATCGTATGTCGTCCTCGTAAGTAGCCTGTCGGCGAGACTGGCCCGATGCATTATCTGAAGCACTGGAGCGATAAAAACGAACAAAGAACAATGTCAGTTGACGTTTTAAACTCCCTTTCGCACGAAATCGGCTCGAGAAACAACATGATAACATTTCTGCAGGTAATAAACTTGAATTTAAAAAACGAAAGTTTTTTAGGGTGCCTGTGCGTTAGATCGGACTTATATTACCCCGATGATTTAATACTGCAAAAGAATTGTAAAAATACCACGACCGGCATTGTCGACGACCCTAAGTAATGAGTGTAAATCCGCTCAACTTAGGGCGCGTCGCATTGCCGGCAGTGGATGGAACCGTGTGCGTGCAGAATTTTCAATCGAGTGCATAAGCTGTGCAACACGGTGCACGGCATCGGCAGATGTTAATGAGGCAGACGAGACGTTGCGAACGGGATCCGCCCGCGCCGGCAAGGCACTGGGTAAATAGGCACATCCAACCGATCGTATTTAATATTGTTTATTCTACCCTTACCATTACGAGCATTGATTCACTCACCGTACGCCTTCTTTTGATTATAAAGCTTTTATCCGACGATTTTATATTTGAAACATAAACGTATTTTCATTTTTAATACAATATACTATCGAATTAATACTCAAAATTTAAGTGAAGTATCTATATCTACCCGCTTGCGGCAAATCTAAAATATTTATTGACCGTTTATTTTCCGAAACACCACTAAAATTAAATTGGCATACTCAAAAACTTG
>DWIP01000033.1:0-11517 GCA_018248355.1 Telemiades fides | reverse complement strand
CCAGAAATGCAGCAACGCATTATTATAATACGCATTAGCTAGAATAATAATATTCACTAATACAATTAATTATGTTTACCTAATACAAATATCAATGTCAAGTATTAATATTGTACAAGATTCTGATTGGCGACGCCAGTTGGCAGCACCGTCGTTGTGCACGTTCCGTATTGTTTGTTTAATGGAAACAACTCGGAGACTTTTGGATTTTCCAAACCATTTTTATATTATTGTGTTTAAGGTAAACCCTTTTTTATATAGATGAGGTTCTTTGATTTCAAGAAGAACTGATATATTATGATTTGCAATTGTGACTTTATAGTTTCTGGCAGTTCACCAATATATTAAAATGCATTAAACATAAAGTAGTTAAACATCATATAAGTAACATCACACATTGTGTGATGTTATTTATATTGTAATTATCTTATAGCTCCGATATATTCAGATTTTTGATTTAAATTCCATTAACTTAACTAAAAAAAAAAAAAATAACTTTTTCTAATTACCTACCATTATTAAATATTCAGTGCAAGTGATTTGGAGGGTAAAAAAGTAAAAATGAAAGACCGTAGTATTTTATATTGAGGTGTAAGTTTATTCGCATAACAATGTTTCATACAAATTTCCTCATTTTGTACACACCTTTTCACATTTTGTTTTGTAGTTATTATCTTTTATAAAAGTTGACTCTCTAAAATTTTAACATATCATCATGTCTGTTCCCTATATCTAATTCGCTTCACCGCTGCAGTTAAATCATACAATAGAGGATTCTCTAAGGCAAAGTATTAGGAGGAAATAACATAGTTACTGTGGTAAAGAAGTAGTTACGAAACAATATACAAAAAACTGTGTTTCAGTGAACACGGAATGGGCTTGTATAGTACATTATCAGCCTTCCTGCAATCGGCGGCCGCGGCCGCATCCTACACAATTTTCCTAATGGACATTGCACAAATCGCACTGGTATCAGTGGACTGGCCATAAGGCTGCCAGTTACACCTATAAGAAAAATTCGTTACTAATAACAACTAAATCACTTTAAAATCAATTCAAAATGTACATTATCCATCTTATCCGAGTAAAAGAATCTAATCTGCTACAAAAAATTAGCAAATTTAAATACAAAGGTCACCTAGTCCGTCTATGTAAAATTAAACACTTAAGTATTAGAAAAACACAAGTTCGAGAGCGACCGCTCGCTTGTGATATCGTATATTATGCCTTCCAGTGTATACATTCAACGAATGATTAGCGAAAGATATTGCGTTGACACATTAAAACTAAAAGTTGACTGTACATTTTATATTTTATATGTAAATATTTGTACATATTGCACTCTGAAGTAACAAAAATTATTAGAAAAAAAAAATCTGTCGAAACGAAGAATATATAAGCAGAACAAAAAATATCTCAGTAAATACAAATTCAAAGAAATTAGTTTCAATCACAATGTTCGTAGCTCGTATAATAAATCTAATTCCCTATGGCTTACAAAGCTTACAAAAGATAAATACAGAGGTCATTTACAAAAAATATACTTCTACCCAAATAATATAAAAATAACAACAGCCATCTGTACTTTCTTAGATGAATAAAATTAAACATATGTCAAACATATGACAATAGAATCTAAAGGTACTTATATACAAAGTATCAATGGACACATATGGGCTGCTCCAAAGCCCACGTTTGGTTAATAGACTGGACGAGCCACGTTTGGTCACTACTATACTTTCATCGCTTTCCTTAATGATTTTAAATACAATAGATATGTTACCAACGCACAAACAGTTAAGATACAAACGCGTTCAAATTAAGACAAATATGTACTGGCATAATCTGTCAAGTTTATTTAAAAATAATGCGAAAAATTATTTTAAATGCCATGATGCGTATTTCACGAGTCAAAAATACAAAATAATAGTGAATATATACAAGAAAATCTTTAAAGAATTTCTTGCCACTCGTGAATATGCAGCTGTATTAAAAAAAACAAGTGCTGCCAATTTTACAGGCGCTTAACCGTAACTCGATAGAGGTAGGTAACATATCTATTAGTAAAATATCATTGACTTTCCTAAAAATAAATAGTATAAAGGCATTGAAGGGCAACCGGTTATGGAGGGGCAGCGCCATCCGTCTTCCGTCTCACGTCCCGGCCTCAGCCGACCACACATCTCCGACAACTGTTCCGTAAACTATCCGGATATAAACGAATCCGGCACTAATTATCACCTAAGACACAAATTATATTAGGGTATCTCATTATTATTACTTCTCCACTGAGATTATTATACTTAATAAATCTATTACAATTTCGAAATTGAATAATATGTATCAAATAAGACCGGCTGCGCACCGACGGAATCCGTAAACTATGAAGCTATTTATAATGAGTCTACGCGTCAAATGATGTATAACAATTACTTATCAAATGGCAGTTATAATTGTCACAAACTCGAGATGCAAAGTATACACGGGCCGTGTAAGACTAAGAGCGTTTACTGTCGCATCTCAGTTATAAGGCATCTTAGCATTAAGGTATTATAATATGACATTACATTCATACGAGTATAAATACATATGTCATAAACCGACACAATCACGCGAGCACGCATGAACATAGTTAATGGCAGTGTGTTGTCAACGCCCCTCAGTAGAGACACTAAGACACTCGTGACGTTTGTGCTTCGTTTCTATATTTTAGATTCGCTAATGCTACTCGTACAATAAAATTATATAATTCGAAAAGATGTAATATAAGCGGACTAGCGCGCGGACCGCGGTGCCAGCTCGATCGTCGACCGCTGAATTTATACGTATATTAAGAAATGCATTTCCAAAAAACCACAATCATACGTATCATGTAAATTTACAACACACTAAATGGCATGTAAAGAAGACACATTCAACACGCACCAAACAGATACTTATAATTAATTTTAATCGCATTAGATAATGGAGGGTGAATTGTCGGCGAGTGAGACATTGTAACGTTTAAAACTAATATCGAAATAGACTCCTAATTCTTGAGGTTTTATTTATACTTTCTAGTACGTTACGGTTGTTATAAACGACCACGCATGGGCATTAATTACATTACTATCTTCAATCCATGAACTATACTGCTAAGAAAACTTTAAAAATCTTTTATGACACCTTGTACTATTAGAAAGACAAATTAATAAGGACCCTTTTTAACAATTACGTGACAAATTGTAATCCAATAACTTAAATTATAAAGTTGTCTTTAAGTATTTCTGTGTTATGTCTGTACCAATTAGTAGCAGTCAATTTACCCCGTATACCTTTAATTATCAATTAGCAGTCTATTTGGATACGTCCATGTCACAACAAAATGAGCACAATGCCTATGCAAGAGTATCGACGATTGAAAGACACCAAAGGCTACTAGACGGACACTGTACAACTATTTATACCAGATAACGTCGACTGAACGAATCAATGAATGCCCACCAGCAAACGGAAACAGGCTTAACGTATGCTTTAACACTTACGGGTAATTGAGATCGATTAATTTTAGGTTCTATATACTATGATATTCCATTCTCAACAATGTAGGTACATAGTACAGGTAACGCGAAATAAGGCATTTCGTACGGTTATGTTATATCGCTTATGGGCAGTTTTTATAATTTCTTTATTTTAATTTGTTGATTTGTATTATTATAATATTAATTTGTAGAACATATTGAATCCAAGTTGCCTTAAAATATTGAGGGGAAGCAGATTTGGTTATAGTTAAAAAATCATACCACTGCATGTATATTGTTACTACCAACATATACATTTAGTAAGTACCTACTATTCCAATATTGTTCCCATTTATAAGCTCAGCCAAATAGAGAGAGTCGAATCTATTACACTTTTTGACAATAAATATTATATTGAATAAATTAGCTGCCATAGGTAACTAAGGTACTTTGTACAAAGAACTAAAAAGTAAAATTTAACTTTATACTTACCCGGAGATAATTACAAGGGCAGAGTTTATGGGTGCTACAATCCTAACCGAACCTACGTAACAGCTGCCTTACAACATACACGCAATGGTATGCAAAAAGTAAGTTAACAGTATACAATAGTTATGTAAAACACTCATAATAATAGAAAGACTAACCAAACCTGCCTCCAATAACCCTAAATTTAGATCATATGAGAAGAATATGAATCAATTAGAAGTACTGAAATTTTCACACCTACAACGAAAACTACTGTACGTTGCGTAGAGTGACACCCATTATTTGCTTAATGAATTTAAAACAAAACTTCGGACCAAATAATAGGGCTAGTACTGTAGTATTCGCAATGAGATTTAATATGTAACATTGACTGTGCAGTGACATCGTAAACATGACGTTTCTAGTCAGTGTAGTATAAACTAAAACTGAACTACAGACAGACACGAAAACGCTTTTATGAAAGCTACCGACAGTAGAACTTTACATGTAATAAGACACACTTATCTCAGACTACGTAAGATATTTCAACACATTTATAATTGTAATCACAGCAATAATAAATTAGAATTATTCGTTAAATCGACACGCGGGCACAGGACAATGGAACATGAATCGGAACTAAAATCGACGGGGCACGATAACACGTCTCACATAAACTATATATAAACAAACACAGTCGTAAATCATCAACAAAGTGTTCGCATCGCCGGCCGACGTTCACTGCGAACGCCTACAATACACATCAATCGAAAGGTCAATCAACGTACCGTTAATTTTGATAAATAAACATAACTATTAAATTTCACCCAATAGAATTCATCATCTCTCATATATTATTAATTTTCTCTATAACTCTCGTAGTGTACGTATGTTAGGAGGTGTACTTACAGAAAGTCTTACGATACGGTCGTATCCGAGTGACCAACTCGGTATCCAGTCGTGAGGGAACAAACGCGAGCGATGCGTCAGCTAAAACGAGGCGAGGTCGTTTCGGCCGACGCCGCGGGCCCCTAACTTTCAACACTAAATATATTCTCCGAACGATCAACATCACATATATTCACTAATCTCGCACATCATCGCCGTCGGTCACCGAATACGTACGAAACCGGGTACCGAGGTGCGTGAAGCCAATATCTGTATGAAACGCCTGCTAAGCTGTACAGTTATGGTCCTGTATTATAAAAAATATACAAAACTGTTTTGAGTCAGCACCTTTGTTTTTATGTAATTTACGCAACAGCCTTTTTTAATAGATAATTTTATTACCATATTATTACGTTTGCACTTTCAAGCGCTGCTAAAGAACATGATGGTTCTTGTAAGACCGTATTGGTCGGGTGTTAAAAGTAGTTCATTGTTATTTACACTATTTACGGAATTAATAAAATCAACCGAAACTATTAGGTTAGGACACTAGTTTTTAAATTTAATAAAGTAACATGTGTTTGAAATAGAACGTCCTATTTACGCACCAAAAAATTTAACATTAAGAGATAAAAAAAATCAATCAATTACTGTGTTAATTTGTAACAGCTTTATCCAATAAAAAAATATTCAACAACAATCACGTACAGACAGTGGACAACTACTGCATTGATTCGTCAAATAAATAAATTTTATTTTTTACACCTTATCACGCACAGAGAATTAAACAAAACAATCAATTACTGTTGACTCGTAACAGCTTCGTCTAATCCAACAATACCCTAGCAGACATCCCAGAACAGACAGACATTGGCCACGCACAGCGGCACGTCACACCCACGTCACACGCATCACGTCCGACATGTGTCCGTGCACTTCACTATAACTAGCAGTCTATGAGTTCTCTCCGGGGGGGCGGGGGGCGCGCGGCTAGAGCTCCGCGGGCGCGTCCATGAGCGGCGGCGGCTGCGTCGTCGACACGTCCGCCACGTCCCAGATCTCCTCGAGGAACGGCGGCAGCTTGCGATTCTTCAGCTTCAGCGAGATACACATGTTCGAGTTCTGCATCCCCAGCGTGCGCAGCTCGGACAGGATCGACAGGATCTTGCCGTACATCATCGGGCAGCGGGGCGACGCGCTGTTCTGGTTCAGTATGTACACCCGCAGCGTGTTCAGGTAGTACCGCTGGATCTCCTCCACTAGCTGCGGGTGCTCCAGGCCCGGCCGGTCTGGAATGTTTATATATGATGTTGATTTAAAAACGATGGCGTTTTTACAAACTTTTGAAATTGAAAAGCTTGAGATTAAGTTATTTTTTCTATTAGCTAAGACGTGACTGAAATAAAGTTATCCTTATGTACAAATAAAGCTGAAAAATATGAACGAGTATAATCTAGTCAGAGGTAAATACAGCTGACTCTCGGGACAACCATATGCCAATTATTGTCCTCTAGTAAGAATCCGCTAGCACTTCTGGATATTTTACTAGAGCGATTTGAAAAACACATTCACCTGAGAAAATAACAATGGCGGTCCATAGATATCTGGTAGATGCAGCGGCAGAAGTGCAACAGGTCCTGAATGACGTACGCTATACCTATACCTGCCTTGCGGTAGTTATCGCGGGTATATGCTTGGTTTGTGGCGAATAGTATGCTGTAGTATTAGAGTTGCTGCAGCTATGTTCTGACTTCCAAGGATGTGAACCGCCTAAGTTCGACACTTACTTATTCTGACATTGTTCTCTGGTCTAGTCAGAGGTAAATATTGCCGACTCTGGGCATAACTACTTACCAATTGTCCACCAGTAAGAATCCGCCGGCACTGTTGGATTTTTAAGTCGAATCAAGACATATAATCACCTGAGAAAATAACGATGGCGGTGAGCAGCGTATAATGTACATTGTCCATAGACATCTGGTACATGCAGCGGCAGAAGTGCAGTAGGTCTTCGATGACGTACGCCATGCCCGCCTTGCGGTAGATGTCGCGGGTGTACGCTTGGTTTGTGGCGAATAGTATGCTGTAGTAGTAAATACCGATGAGTTCTGACTTGAAGGGTGTGATATAGCTAAGATTGACACTTACATGTGGTATTCCAGCTTCGTTTTCAAGGATAAAATGTCTCAGATATAGTCAAAGGTGAATACAGCTGACTTTGGGCACAACTACTTACCAATTGTCCACCAGTAAGAACCCGCTGGCACTGCTGGGTTTTTTACTCGAATCAAGACATATAATCACCTGAGAAAATAACGATGGCGGTGAGCAGCGCATAATGTACATTGTCCATAGACATCTGGTACATGCAACGGCAGAAGTGCAGTAGGTCTTCGATGACGTACGCCATGCCCGCCTTGCGGTAGTTATCACGGGTGTACGCTTGGTTTGTGGCGAAGAGAACACTGTCAGTCGCCGCGTCATACCGTCGCGCCACTCGGAGCATCATCACCTCGCTTGAACACGCCTGGAAAGATTAGAGCTAGATTAGCGGATTGATTGCAAAGAACTCAAGCTTAAATAAGTCCGAGTATCGTGCTTAAACATCTTTTATTGGGAATTTATTAAATTACCCGGTTTTTATATAGTATATAGATAGCAAACGAGTCTACAGTCCACCTGGTGGTAAGTGGTCACTGCCGCTCATGGACACCTGTAACCAATACAAGTACCATTGAATTTTTCTTGAAATTGACTACAAACCCTAAGGACTAAGATGATCGCCTGGAGTGTAAGTATAGCCGGCAACCACGCCTCTCCAATACCAAACACAGAAATTAAAAATTGCTTCACGGAGATTATGAGGGTGACGGTGTTACCTCCCCAATCGAATCACGCGAATTGACCGGGGATTATGATAAAGTTGTACATTAGCAGCTCAAATTGCTATTTGGCTTTGGTACTAGAAACTTTGGTAGGAGACGTCCCTAGAATAAAAAGATCTAACCTTCAACAGCGTTATCTGGTCAGGTTGGGAGATCTTCGCAAAACCTGGCAGGCCCTTAGCGAACTCCACGATGAGCTGAACGGTTAGGATCGTCATCTCTGTGATCTGACGGAAGGGCAGATCGGAGTCCTCTTCGTCTTCGTCCGATTGCTGCCAGGTCTGAAAGTTAATACCAAACTCATTTAAAATATAATAGTAGGGCATAAAACTAATATAATCGTGAAATTCAAATAGTATTTAAAATCAATTTTTGATAAGAACCACTATTTTGGGATAACAAAGTCTCTTCATCACTAATTGATTACTGTGTACTGGGTTTAAGCTTCACTTAGCACAAGTAAAAAAATATAAAAAATAATTCTTTCATCGCACAATTTGCAAAAATATGAAGATTTATTGCCACGCGTGGAAGTGTATCCCTCAATAAAATATTTATTATACGATGATTTGTCTTAGCCTGACGCAGTTTACGAAGGTATAGTCTTTGTTTAAGGATTTCCATTCCTTTTTTAATTTACAAAGTACTTCAAATTTTTGTCATTTTATACATCATATTTTTGATTGCGCTTGGGGAATTATTCGGTTGTAAATACAAATTCAACAAAATTCGTTGTTTCCATATATTTTTGAGTTTAGTGCGTTGGCACTGAGATATCACCGATCGAAATAGCTGGAATACGTGGAAAGGCAGACAGAGAGACCGTTAATAATGAGTTGAGTCTTTATCTACAAAACCACAAAAAGATGCCTAACCTGCGTAACCCTCTTGAGATCCTCTTCCGAGGGCTGCTCGTACCCGTCCTGGTACCACACGAGCCTCGCGATCAGGTACTTCTGGTTGTCGGTGAGCGGGGCGATGTTCTTCAGTCGGTTCTGCTCTAACAGCTTCTCCGGTAGAAACCGTGGTACCACTTCGTGCTGAAAAAAAATGTAATATTTTAGATACTTCTAAAGATAATTAAAAGTATGAGACAGCGTTCTTTGTCTATAGTTCTATAGTTTTGCTATAAGTTATAAAATAGGGACGTTTAGGAAAGCTATCCGTCGTCTAGAATGGACCGATTACTTCCAAACTACAAACTTAGCTTGGTGATTTAATGGAATAATTAATATCTCCCTGAGATTCCCTGTAACTGGATGTAGTGGACAGTTTATTTCATAGGAACGTATTAATACTGCACGTACTGTTTTTGCCTATGATGCAGTGCAAAAGTGGCCTAACCAGGCTTAGGCCACTTTTGCATTCTGCCAACACCTGTTAAATTGACGGGTTAGGCTTTCCGCTGTTATTGAAATGCCTTGAGTTTTTGGCGGGAACGTGAAGAGTCTCGTGTGGTGCTGCACTGCATTATATTTTACATAATTTAAAACTTATGTTTTTCGAATTTGGAAAATTAGACATAAAGTGCTCGGTAACAAGCTTGGGTGTTTGGAATAGTGTACTGCAGTGTATCGTGTCTTTTTGTGTTGTTTCCAAAGCTCCATAGATGCCTCTTGTAAACTATCCACCACTTTACTTGAGTACGACTTGACTTGACCGTGACTAGTATTTGACTTGACCGTTACTAAAAGATAACTTGACTGTGACTTAATTAGTATAACTTTACATCAATAAATTATTTTATGCAATAGGTTGGTAAGGGATGAATAGGACTGTCATAGAGACTCGCCGGCTTTTTGTCACTCTTTTTAGTCCTTATTACAAACTAGATACAATAACATCCGGTAAATTTGTCGAGTCACGGCTCCACTTCGGAAATACTCAAAATTTTATTCTATCGTTTTTTAGCACTAGTACGTAGTATCCCAAAGTAATAATAAGAAGGCGAAGGCGAAGGCTTTGGAGCTCCTAAAAAAACTTAAAATATCCTAACCTAACCTAACCTGTTCATAATGGTTGATATAAGAGGTCTTGATCATGGAAGCCCAGCGCTCGCCGACAACTACCGCGGCCGGCTCGCTTGGTTTTTTGCGTTTCTAAACCATACCAACAAAATCTAACCGGACAAATTTAATAATTATATATTATTCATTGTCACTACGTTTTTCCTGACGTAAACAAAAAAATAATCTAAACTCTGGCCTCTTATTTGCCTCTTCTTTACATTTTTTTAGGTTAGGTTAGGATTTTTTTTCATTTATTTTTATAGTAGAAAGGTAGCAAACGAGCTTGCAGTCCACCTAATAGTTAGTGGTCACGGCCGCCCATGGACATCGGTAACCAATTAAATCGCACTTGAAATTGATTGCAAATGCGTTGCTACCTCTGAGGACTAAGATGTCCGCCTCGAGTGTAATTGTAGCCGGAAACCACGCCTCTCCAAAACCGAAATACATAAATTACTTCACGGAGGATTATGAGGCGGTGGTATCTCCCCGGTCGACCTTCACGAGTTCTACCACCTACACTACTTGGTTATCATTTTTGAAGAATTTCCCCGATTTCTCATGGATGTCGTCATCAAATCTCAACCTAATCAAAAAAAGGACCCAATAGGAGGTATATCCTTTCAAACGAAAAACAGAATTTTTCAAATCGGTTCAAAAATGTCTGAGTTCCGAGGTAACAAACGCAAAAAACAGACGACTTGAGAACCTCCTTTTTTTTTAAGTCGGATATAACTTTAAACTGGATATTGGCAAAATGGTCAACAAACTGTGAAGAGATACATAGAGAGAAACATTGAGCCAAGCTCTGCAATGTTTTGTCATATATTAATTGCATTTAAGTAGTCTCTGTATAAATTAAAATTATTTTTATGTTAATTTCAAATAAAAAGGTGATTTCAGTTACTTAAACTAATTTTCTTTTTGGCCTTACCTTCTGAATGTTAGGGAACTTTAAATGTAAAAGTGGCCTATGCCACTAAAAATATTATTTTTTGAATATTTACTTGATATAATCTTCTTCACTGCAAAGATCGTACCATAGTACTGTACTATAAAAAAACTAACTGTCCTCGTTCGCAACACCACGACCTCTTATAATATCGTATGTTACAGTATCACACTTTATAGACTGAGCTGACTTTACATATTAAATCCAATTAATTATTTATACCAATTAATTTATACCAATTTACGTACGATCGAAATTACACTATAGAAATAAATGCTTGGAAACTATCAATTTTGATAAGACTAACGATCTAATACAATTATTTGCTTTACTGCATATTATGTGTTGAAGAAAAATATAAGATTGTGAAACGGGAGTGAATTACAGTAAGTTGCACTTTGATGGTATCGTAAAGAACAATTGTAACGATCTAGATAAAAAATTTCAGGTTGTGTTATTGCCAAGAAATATTGACGAGATATATGCGAATACATCGCTATAATTTACTTGATTAGACAACGTACAAGACTTGCTACTTATTTGATAACGAATGTTTTAGATTTAAATTTTCAACGAAAACACCAACCTCATTAAACGAATTTAGTTTTAACGAAAACATCTTTATGTTGTGGGAAGTGTACCGTGTGTCTTAAAAATATAGTACAAGTATTCTTCTGCCTTAACGATTACCATGCCATGTGGTTGTAACGATATTTATCGGATATCGGTTTGGCCACAATATTAACTTGTTAATATTGCCTTGTCTTACTTGTCTATGATTAATAAATATAGCAAAGCAAAGCAATCCTCTATTC
>DWIP01000032.1:0-11577 GCA_018248355.1 Telemiades fides | reverse complement strand
GCTGATTGCAAAACATCTTTCAGGCAGAACGTCGTAGGTACTGATCGTGTAGATCGAGACTTGATATCTGTCATATTTTTGTACTTCCTCATTCACATCCTTTTAACGGAAATATCATAAACTTTACACTGCTAGTGTAAGAAATATGTGTAGCAGTGGAAGTGCCACTGTAGAATCACAAACAATTTTAAATTTTATCGTCAATAGGATTTGAATAAACTTGTCACTATTTTCTTTTATAAAAACGCGCCGAAACGGCATCGTTACGTAGTTACACATGGCATGTACAAGACGAATTTTGTATTATATATATTTTTTCTTCCTAAGATTAAAAGGCATCTCGAGCCCGCCTCGATCAGCGACCGGTTTCACGCTCCCCGGGGCTTCATGAGGTGTGAATATGGAACCCAGCACTTTTACCGTTTCACTTGGGTATATTGACAATTTTAATTGGGCACTTTGAAAATTTTAATCGTTACTTTTTTCCAAACAGACTTAAATAGGTATTTAATATGAAAAAAATGTGTAGTTATTTGGTAGGTATATCACCTCTGTTATAAAAACCCTCAGGGCTGTGAGAGATGTCTAATTAATAAAATAATCTTCCAAATATATACCCTTAATATTAAAACTATTTCTAGACTCTTCGTGCCCTTTTCGTACCTACATAAAAGAGTAAAATGCGCTCAAATATCCTGAACAGGAATTCAAATTTATATTATTTTCTGCAAAGATTAAATGCTTCGAGATAATAATTTCTGATTTTGTATGTAATTTTATTTCACCTGTAGTAGTTTACTCCTCATCTTTATTAGTCCTAACATTCAATTTGTAACATTGTCTTTCATCGGTAATGCGACTGCTACTCTACGCGATGTGATTTCTTCTATATGTGATTATAGCGTAGTTATTCATAATTGTGACGCCTACGCTCGGTAGTTTAATTCGATAGAATTATCCCATTCCCCTCAGGTATGAGCTATACGTGTCTAACTTTGTCAAAGCTTTGACGATAGCGTGAAATTAATAATTTTAAGATTTTGATGAAATGGTACATACTATTACATCAGAATTCTAAATTCAAAGGGGATTTGACTGATTATGATTTATATTTTCCTCGCTTTTAATACAAAGGTATGTGTAACAAAATTTTAATAAGGCTTGTAGAATTATGAGCATGAGCATTATGTGTCTATGAAGATGATCCCTTTGAGAAAGATCCGATCTCGACCAATAAAAAGAATAAGACAGATTAAACCTTTTTGAGTTGTTGTTTAACCTATAAAAAGTTATCCGTGTGAAAGAATTCAAATTAATTTAAATTACTTTGAACAAGTAAATGCACAAAAGTATCGCTAGAAGGAGGCGAACTAATTAAAAGTTTGCTTCTGTACTAATAATTCGTTTGACTGTCAGAGTTTTGCGTCGTTAATTTTAATTAAAGAAACGCAGAGTGGAGTTTGTAATAATATTAAAGCATTGAAATTGGTGATCCGCTAAACTTCGACGTTCTGTTCGCGGATGACCGTCCATTCGTTTTAATTAACCCTTCCGCGGGTCTCATCTGCCGCGTTATTAGAAAAGTTGCAAATTTTTACCAAGTGCGGTACCGCGATAAATCAATTATGAGATAGGGTGACGGCGACACTCGCTATGACTTGGGAACTAAACTTTCCCCCACTTATCAAGGTTGTTCGACTTTTTGTGCATACTGTATCTAGTGCCAGAGATGTATTTCCGAAGGTTTTCCGAAGTGGCTGATCTCATGCAGTTTACCTAGGGAAGTGCCACCAGTGACGCAATTCTTGTGTTGCGGTCTTCGAGAAGCGTGGTTGTCGAGAACACTTACACACGAGGACCGTTTTAGTTCTCAAGTTTTAGTTTACATTACATTGGTTAACCTTACGTGCGATTCAGTACTTGGGGTTGATTATAAATGTCATAGACAACTTAACTTACCATCAGGTGGACACCATATTATTTAGTTACTGACATGTGAAAACATAACACCACATGAAGTATAAATAAGTAACAATAGAACTAAATAGGAAAATCAGTTCTGTTACGACATTTCGTTTTTTTAATTTTTTTTGTTTTCTGGCTCCAAAAATGTGTTTTTGTGTCAACCATGGAACGAGCTATCTTACGCAATTCTCTTGTATCTCGGCAATTTAAATGTACCTACTTATTTCTTCTGCACGTTGATTTTTCTTGATTCTATAGTCTATTTAAATATAAATTGAATTGATTAGAATACGATGCTTGAATGCCTCAAAATGTTAAGAGTAGTTTGGTTAAACAGGTAAACATATGAAACCAGATATCATAGACTAAGTCGTAAAATAATCAGCCATAAAACATATATTTGTATATGCGTGGGATGCCCTTTGTGTTTAAAGTTTTGAAGATTTGTAAGCCCATTGTGAAATATAATCCGGTAATGTAACTTATAGAATCAACTTGAGCGATGTTAACTTTGGGTAGGTCCTGTTATGGAACCAAAGGAGCCCCAACATCACCAGCCCACATCTCTCTGTTCACGTTCTCATCTTGGGTATCTCTACAGAGTAAGTAGATTATTGAAAAATATTCAGACAAGTGCGGATGGCACACGCACACGAAGGGTTTCATACCTGCCGTCAACAGATGACGTTGTTATAAATTATACTGTTAACAAAGTAAAAAGTAAATATCTTTTTTAGTTTTAGTATTTATTGTTAAGGCGGCCAGGATCATATGAACTCTGTAAACTTTTTTGAATACCTATTCAGAAACGTTCGACAGGTATAGGCCTGAGAGGTCACTCTCTATTCACGAAACTTTAGTTTTGAACAAAGTTCCTAACCTAATAATACACTTACAACAACTCAAACACAATGATAATACAGTTTATATGTTACTTAGGCTCAATAAGTGAATAGTCAAACGGATTTGAATCAAAACTCATGGAATTGTACAAACTTGCAAAGCTGCGAAAACTCTTCGGACGGACCCGAAACTTTGTTAACGGTGATACAATGTGACCCCTCTGTTACGGACGAACGGACGGACGTATGGACGGTCATACGGACGGTAAGCCGAGTCTCAAAAATAGCCACATTATGTAACATAAAATGGTAAGGCCATTTTTATATATTTTTTTGCTGTTTCTACAAAGAATTTTCTTAGTCATCAGGCTCATTTGAACTTGATCCGTTCGTACCCAGTTCCTAATTCCGTGCGTTCCTTCCCTTTGTCCACTTATTAATCCCGGCCGGTTTCTTCGCGTCTTTGATTAAGACTCGCCGTGATGTATTTCTTGCGCGCTAACCTAATGGAAAGGCATACGTCAAGTGTCCACGTTATTGGCTAGAGGATTGGCTTAATGGTGCCGATGGCTGGCATGCAGTAAATTTTGTCATTCCCTTTTTTCACAATATTGCGATCGACGTAACACTCGTACCTACTCACATATGACTTTTTTAAGTATTATTCTTAATTTTGACCTTCCTGTCTCAAGCCTTGAAACAAAACAGATTGTGTGCAAAACATTAAATAATATAAAATGGATATTTAGATTAGCAGATTTAGATAAATGTTATGTTTTATTCATTATTTATAAACATGTATGTATTGATCGAAGGAAAGATATATAATAATTGCGGTTTTATATAAAAGTTTTAAATATGATATGAATAATCAACGTTCATTCGCATACGAATAATATTATTGAATGCCGCCTTGATATTTTTTTACCAGTTTTGAGTTTAAATCGTACGATAAGTTATCTAAACAGCAACTTAAACGAAACGTAGACGTCGTGTCACAAAGAATCAACTTCATTTGATAGTTAACCATTAAATTTTAAAGCCTATTTATTAAAGCCTCGTTACGAATGCATTTGAGATTAACATTAAGATGAAAAATACAATTAGAAATTCTCGGTGGAAAATCTTTAAACAATTTATACGGGAATAAAATAGATAATTGTGTAGTAATTTAAGATAAAGAGATACGGCCGCGGTGAATAATCGTCCGTCGTTTTGTTAACTAGTTAACGGTGCAGGAGAGTTCTTTTACTCAATACATCAATGGAACGTCACTTTTTGTAGCTCGCGTCGAGACGAGAGCGCGGTTTGGCATGTTATACACACGTGTCAAGAAGAAACGTAACGTGTGTCATAGTTCACTGTTTTAACAGCAATTTATCATGTCGCTCGATCGTCGGTTATTTTTTTTCTGTTGTCCAATTAATGCGCGAGTCGATGGGAATGTCGAACATCCTAACATTCTCAACATTAAACATCCTTTCACGCGTCTGACAAATAATTTAATCATAATCTTAGACAAGCAATTAGTTTCCCCTTAAGGTAAAATAACTGAATTATGGATTAATGACATTAATCATGAAAATATTTTAGCTACCACCATTGTCAACATTCTCCATGTTTTGTGACAAATTCGATATATTCAATAATTTGACACACAATGTTTGTCATGTTGTTATATTATAAATTATTAAATAATGTACGAGAGGGTCAGTTAAGTTCTTGTGAGATCTCTCATAATAAATAATGAATAAAGTTTAAACATGTGCAATGTGGCCGAGCACTTTTTTCCTGTTTTTTAAATTAATTAGGGAAATATTTTGGTTAGAAGTAGTAGCTTTTATGTACATATCTACAGTGATAAAATGTACCTATATTGGTTTAAACCATACCACCGATTATCGCTTTTTTTCCTATAAAAATATAAATATTTCAATGCTAAACTTTACAAGATGTTACCCATTTAATGTCCTGTTAAAAGAGATTTACATTTCGATTCCATTTAAAATTCGTGATTTCGTTCATTGTTTGTCTATAATTTATCATACATTTGTTTTAACGAATCGATTTAAGGTGATTAAGGCTAATACAAAGACTTGTTTCGATTTGATTTACTTCCGAGAAATTAAAAAGTTAATTTATTTTTTTATTGCAATGGAATTTTTGTTACAAATAAAATCTATTATGGAGAATCACGTGCTCGAGGCGATTAAAGATCTTCTATCTTGTTGGCGTTGATTTGTATCTCATACAGAATTAGTGTTGTTTTATGGCTCGGAATATATGATGATGTCAGGAACAACTCCGCAAGCATTTATGATCTTGATTAAATTCAAAGCTATTAAATTTAAGCCTTCTTAATGTTTCAACATTTTACTAATAAGTTAAATTGTAGAATTCACTAATGAATCTAGATAGCCGTTTATAATTTTTAACAATCCGATCGTATTGTTTCTTGTATACCTAATTATTTCTTTGTAGTTGGTTCATAATGGAAATCAAATTAAAGAAATACTATATGCGGACAGGGAGACGGTCTACCCGATAGAATGAGGTCACCGTCACTTATGGATATTTGCAACCCCAAGAGGATCGTCATTGCACCATCGACTTTAAGAAAGAGAGAGCCCTTATATACTCACTAGGTATTTTTGATCATTTTTCTGCTGGCTGATAGAACTTCGCAAAAGTACTATGAACTTTAAGCTACGCTACGAAACGAGCTCCGTTAGCTTTTTTGATCGTTAAAGTTTTCCGCTGTTTGCTAATTTCTTAATCTCTTAGAACTTTACGAACACAGAAGCTTTTAAAAATGTTTATTACGATGTTATGTTGAAAACGCGATAATTGCTCTATCTGAGTTTTTGTTCGCCTTTTTTCACATACCTACATATTGTGTAGATATATTATCTTATTCAATTTCGTAAACTGGTTTTTCGCTACCTTACTTATAGCCATTGTATTAGAAGGAAACGCCATGGCTTTTAATTTAAAGAAATCTACGATTGTTTTTTATTGATCATACTGATTATTTGTCTAGTAGAAGTATATACAATAGTATTTTTTCTTGTGTTCACGATATAATAAGTTTAAGCCCCTTGTTATGTAACATGTGCTGGTATAAGAAATTAATCGCCATTCTAATACACATCCATACATACTGGCTCGAGTCTAAGATGGTGTGAGAATGGCCGGTAGCCTCTCTCAGCTCATTATATCGAATGAATCGCCGAAGAGCATAATGGCGGGGCCGTGAACATGGCAAATTATATGTCAGGCGATGTCATTGTGATAAATAATTCACCCGCCCCGTCTCGCCCTAGTGGAAGCAACGGCCTATTCATGTCGAACTAGCCGCAGAGTCGAATGGTTATGTTGAAACTTTCAAAACCTCCGATGGCCAGCTGTTGCCGGCTTGTATTTTTAGTGATATCGCCCTTCTACATGTGTAACAATTTATGCGAAGAGCGAATAGAAGGATCTACATACTTATAATATGCTCTCAACAATTTCTACACTTCAGTTCACGCTTGCTTAGCTATAGATGATGCACCATCTGGCCTCTTGAAAGATAATATGTATTTTAATAGGAAGACAGATATACTTATTCTCTTGAATAATTCTTAATTCCCAATCAATAGGTTCATTGTAAACAAGGTAAGGTAGTGTAAATCCACTGCAAACGCAGGATTATGTAAATTTTTCGTTCATAAGGTCTCATATAATGTCGGACGTTCCTTTCAATTTATTGTAATTCATACTAAACATTCCGCAGTAAAATTAGTAAAACACCCGATCAGCGCTAGGCTCATTAAATCTAGGTGCCAAAAACGGGGACATTAATTTTGATAGTCGCGATAAGAAAATAATTTACAAAACCCGTTCAGCGGAAACAGTTCTGTGGCTACGTGATTCGTGATGTAATTCTGTTTAGACGTGATGAATTATACACATCGATATCCACTTAAGATAAATACGAGTTATTAATTGGGACTACATATCTTCGTGTTAAGAAATTGGATAAATAAGTAATAGTGTCGTTTTGAAACGGATTAAATTATTCACCATATATTTTTTGGATAAAAGCGTCATTGCTAGGTTGATTGCCCAGTTCCACGAGTTAAATGCTCAATTGCCTCTTGTAAGATTATACATATGTACGCGTTGAGTGATTAAATCGTAAGATATGTTTTATAATCGTTATCGTGTGATACGAAAATTAGACACCATCTGTAGTTATGTCGTTTAAACTAACTACGGAATAACGCTATCGTGTTTGAACCAAGTTGTTTTATAAGATATCTGATGTGTCTATACATTACGCTTGTTGATTATATTTCTATGTAAGCATTTTAAATATTATAAAACGGAGATTTATTCACTTCGCGCACTAACTATGTATTTGTACTAACTTCAGTTTTATACTTGTTACGAATGAAATATTCAAACGAATTAAATATGAATGCTCCAAGTGATGATCTTAATTGCGTACGAATTTACATACAAATGTTTAAGTATTATTTATTTTTGAATTAGCAATTGTAACTTTACAGTTACATTGTACATGTATATGGAAAATGTCTTTATTTTGTATTGTGTTATGTTCTAGCGGAACTCCGCCATCCGGCTATTAACGTTTTAATTAAAATATGTAATTGCTCCCACACCTTTACCTCGTTGTAGTTCAGTAGATCTGTAGGCTATCACAACGAAGTCTATATTAACGAGTTATGAAGAAACCGTGGTACTTTGAGGCTCGTAATAGACTCATTTCGATAGACTCAAGTTGCTCCGTAGGCTCATTCGCTCGTTCAATGTACCGAGTTAACAATATTTGTTGATAAATCGAAAGATAAACTGTATATTTTACGCCGGCGATGTTACAAATTGATATACTCGTGGTACACCGTAGTATTTTATTGTTGATCTGGACTGTGTGTGCGTGCATTAAAACATCCAACACGTTTATATAGATGCGGTATCACGGCGCGCACCGATCGTAAATGTCATCTGAAAATTTATATTCATTACGATTAGATAGCAGTCCACAATGAACTGGCCATTGTTGAATGCCGTACCACTTGATCGATGTATGATATTGCGTTTTTATAGTTGACATACCGTCCCTCCACTCCTAACTTCAGATTTATGAGACGACTAACCCACAGAAACAGTAGAATATGAGTTTCCTATAGCTGCCACATATTAACCATTTACGACAGTTTAATTTATATACCGCCCACAATGAGCTCCTTACAACAAAAGTATTATGTTACAGGTGATTGTTAAATTTGGAATATTGTTAGTTTTATGAATTCATAATTCTAAATTTAGATCGAGCTATAACCGAAAACAAATAAAATTTTGTTGTTTTTTTAAATAAATTTCATTTACTAAATATTCAAGGTAAAGCAAAAATTCGGACAAAATTGCTGAACGTTTATGTCTGTTAATAAAAGGATCTATATTTTTATTGTTTTACCTGATTGATTTATGAGTATTAAACAACAATTGAATAGATGTTACATTTATTATAAAACCATGTTGATCAAGTAATTGAATGCACAGCCGCGTACGCGTAGTAATTTGCGACTTCGCTCAATATCGTCAATTTACGAGGATCCATCTCCAATTTTACGAGCTGCTTGATGTACCCATTTGTATGAGAACTCTGGTCTTTGACAGACTCGTTTTGCCGACGTACATGATGGGATTCTGTTCGTTCGTTCGTTCGGGAGATTGGTGGAGCTAGCTGAAGCAGTAAAACTCTGTCTAACACTTGTTCCCATTTCTTGCTACAGTAGTATGGAGTTGTTTTATCGTCCAGTTGAATTTATAATTTAAAAGCCTCCGCCTGCGGTTGGAGGTTCTGTAGTACAATGGACGTACGCATATTCAGTTCAAATTAATTTTGTAGCGCAGGTGAAGGAAACTTTAAAAATAGTAATAATGGAGCTTAACATAAAATTCTTTCTGTGCACCTAAATGTACATTTCCGCATATTTGTTGAAGCGGTATTTAGTGTTTTATGTTAATAACGTGGAACCACACACTGCGGTTCGTTGCCGGCCGCACTTTGTCTAACATACGGTGCTTTCGTGGAAAGCTAGCTGCATTGCGGTTCGCGATGAATAATCGCATACAAAACCGATGCACAATGGCCAATGCGAATGTTTAAATGCCCTATTAAATCTTACGGCCTGCGTAGGATTCTGTGGGATTCAATTACGTTTTGTGTGCGATGAAAGGCACCGGAGTTGAGCGTGTAAACCGAGCCGCGAGACGCGAGAACACATCCCGACACCTCGCTCTCAATGAGCCCTGTCACAAAAGGTGAGAAATAAGAACGGTGCACAACACATATCGCGCCGGGGGCAGATTGAATAAATGCTAAATTAAATAAGAGCAAATAAAACCGACCATTAATGAGTAAAAGGCGTCTCGGATAATTCGAGTAGTGTGACGATCACAAAAGCTGGGGCCGGTTGCCGCGTCTCGGTTGCCTGCCCTGGGTGAAATGCTTAATGCGGATTATTTGATTGAATTCCAAATGTGTAGTCCGTTTAAGTATGTGTGTTCTTTTCACGAAACTCCGTGCTGTGACTTTGCCTTTGAAATAAGTACTTCCTTTGAAATCAATGCACGCGCAGACAAGCGGATGGATCACAGAATACGTATATTTCGCTGAAATCGTAAACGGATTTGTTTATATTACTTATTCTGAACTCTGCAGCAAATAAAGTAATGAGTATTTATTAAAAAGTTTAAACACATTTGATTCGTACCTTTAAAATGTAAAAGAATTTGACAATTTCGCATTGAAGTAATAAAAAACTAATTTACTATCATTAAAGTTTAAAATGTATCGTCATCTTTAGATTTAGGCGCAATCGAGGCTACATAAACAGAACATTTTCTATTCGGAAACCAATTATCATTTACATATCATAGACAAGGCACCGACGACGCACCGCAACTCGTTGGCTCGTTCCCGGGGTCAATATATTTACAGCACCACCACCATATCGTGACACCTCAATCCCTAAACGACACTACGAATGTAGACCATTGACTCAAGAATCTTGTGCCTTCTACGGATCTCTTATGAGTGGACGTGTGTTAGATTAGAGTATAGCCGCATACGTGAATGCCGCAAGTACCAAAACAAGACGGCCAACCAAATCGCCTTTGTTAAGATTTTATCTCACCGTTAAATACTTCTAACCATTACAGAATATTGACCGCGTCTTTCGAACCTGTTGAGAACATTTAATTCGGGTTGTTTCAGTTACGTATCTTTGATTTGGTAGTTGTGTACCTAAATACCGTCGAAAAATATATTTTTCACATAACATAATCTAACATGTATTTTTCGTAACTCGTTAATATTTGTGTCATATATTTGTTCAAACATTTTAAGATATGCAGTCGATAACTTATCATAACAGACAAAAACATAAATTAAAGTGGTCAGATTAGTATTATTATTATTATTCACAGATTATTCTAACATCATCTTAATAAATCTTTTCAATTGAAATTATAAATGTTTACGTGACGAAATAACAATAATACCGAAACGGTACCGCGTCGACTTATTTGTACAAACCCGGCGCGATGATCGGCGCTGTTCATACCACATTTATTGGCTCCAATGTGTACAGACGTAATTAAACAGCCACTCGTACCACTTGCCGTACAAAGGGCCCTATTGACCACCACACTTGTACGCGCTTAATGAATTTGTTAAATGAAGATACCTTACACATTGGGCTATTTTAATTGGGCGATTAGAGTGTGTAAGAGCTTTGATATTTCACATACTTAAAGTCAATGATTATTATTAGTCAAAGCAATTATGTTTGTTTGGAAAACCGGTTGAGAAAATGAGACGTCTCTTTAAATTTATTGTGATGATTGTTTTCTTATTGATCTATATTTATTGACTGACTGACCCTGGATATTTTTTATAGGCAAAAGCTTGTTCAAAATATTAAATGTGCCAACCAAATTTATATTACATATTTGTTACGTGTATCATTACGGTTTACCTATTAAAATGTAATATTTCGTCAATATAACTAAACTTGTACTTTGTTAAATTATACGTAAAATAATATGAATTAAAATAATGTAGTAACTTTATTGTAAGGTCGTTCATCACTAAAAAAAGTTATTTTTGTGAAAAATCCTTCTTTTTGCGAAGATCAATGTACTGTTGCAAGTTTTTCTGTTTTATCTAGACCAAGTACGGTAAATAAGTTATAAAACGAGTGTACCGTTCCATCTCGCATGAAATGACGTGGCTTAATTTTTTATTTGTTAAAATACATAGTAACATTAAATAATCTCGTTGGATTTAATAACGCACTGTTAACTTAATTGAAATAAGAATCTGATAATCAAATTAATCTCGTACAGGCAACTTAATTAACATGGTCGTTCATAACACCGTATAATTTGCGTCAAAATTGTATCGCGTTCAATGAAGATCGTTAGTATTGTGAGTCACAGTTGGAACACATAATCCAGCACGTGATATTGTTTGGTTTCGTAATCACGTCGTAAGTATGGGTTTAGTCTCCGAACGTTAAATGGAAAAGTTATATCGGTGTATATGTAGGGTGGTCTTTGATGTTACAATGCATTATTTGTATTTTAAATTAGTGAATAGTTACATTTATGTATTCTAAGTTTTTATCTTAACAAAACATAAAATCAATTTTTCTATTTAGACAAAGTTTTATGTCACTGTAGTACAAATTTAAAT